>CM029604.1:4886216-4971216 GCA_017311375.1 Mytilus coruscus | reverse complement strand
AAAATCACGAAAATTTACTTGGTAAAGAAAACAGCATGCTTACAACACGCTTCAATTGGACATTTTTCATGAAAATTTTGTTTCCAAGTTCAGGTACCACGTTGGTGGAAACAATTTGAAATAAATCGTATCTTCCCATGAATATATGATTAGATATCCAACAAAATAAATAATTTCCCGTTCCGTGACATTAAGCTGATTTAGAAATGTCTATGCTGCTTTAATACAAGTTGAAAGAAATAACTACTTACGCCAAATGTTGTCATCTAAAACGCGATAAGTCCGTTGCTGAACCCGATAAGTGCGGAAACGCCGAAAAAACCCGATAAGTCCGTTACCATTCTACACCGTGAAGAAACATGGTCCAAATTATCGCTCTCCCCGACAGAAGCCGGAGGGTCTTCAACAATGAACTAATCATTCATATATTTATTTATATTGGAAATCTACATGAGATATATCTAAAATATGAAAAAAATAAGTAGAAAATGCTTTGAGGTCTTTATAGAATATTTTTTGTACACATAAAACAACACAATTTGTAAAATATATGAGTTCATCTTGAAAAATCCAAATGGTGTCAACTTTGCATGAATAGCCACACAATTGTGAACCCATTCGACTTTTCAATGTGATCAATTTTTTATAAATTGTGTTTTATATGTTTAATATGTAAAAGTATTCCATAAAGACTTGAGAAGAAACTGAAAGTCTACTTTTGCTGTGTTGAAGCCAGGATTTTGAAACCAAGTTTATAGTTACTTCTAGTTTCTTAGTCTTATAACATCTAAGAAAAACATATGAAAAGTGACTAAATTTTGAACATGTTTTGGCAAAATTCATTATAGTCACTTGACAATATAATTAGTCAAAGAGTAAATTAAAAGTGACTGGCTCTAGTTCGATCACTGATAGTGACAACTAGTTTGATATTTTGCATTTGACATTTTCTTGGGCTGAATATATTTATTTCCATGTATTTGCAAATCCATTTTTATTTTACATGCAAAAGTAGAAATAACATTTAGATGTCACCACATTTATGTCTTCAACATGTGGAACCCACATCAAGCTGCAAGTTAGCTCTGAAGGGCCAAAACAACTATATATTCTATGGTCATGGCACAATTATTGCGATCAGTGAATCTATGGCCAATAAAATCATGACCCCCTGGAGATAAATATTGACCGGTCCCTCACAATTTTTTTAATCCTAATAACTATTTCTTTTTCTTGATTTGTTAATTAAAAACGTTCTATTAATTCTTTAACATTATGAGTTTATGTGCATGATAGAAAATAATCAAAATTTAACATAAAACAACTGATCAGATAACTAAGGGAGATAATCAGAAGAAAATCGTGTTACTCACAAACGTTTTGTTTATACGTAAATCTTATTACATGCCCAATAAGTGATGATTTACAGTGGGTACAAAATACTATATCCGCACCTGTCATTAATTCCCCTATCATTTCACATTACATGATGTAATAGCTATCATCTTGCGGTTGAACCTCTGAACTTTAAAAAAAACAGTGTTTACATTAAAATCTTCCAGTTTCTGGATAAGAAACAGGATCCATGTTGCAAAGTTTATATTTATTTGTAACAATATTGTCATAAATCAAAAACCTTGTTCCTCGTCAAGTCCGTGTCCGGGTTATATATTATAACATTGTTTGTAATGCGTTTGTAATTGCATAACAATTTTTGTTCGGAACTGGCACGAGTATACTCGAACAAGTTGAAGTTACAAAACACATATTTTTCCAAGAATATGCTCGGTACTTTTTTGGTCGATTAAATAAACATGGACCTCCGTCATGCCTTTTAGTTCTTGCTATATAAATGGTTGCAGCCAGAGATTTCTGGATTAGGTTTACCATTCGGAAGCAAGGTAGTATATACAATTGAACTTTTTTATGTTTTAAACTTGTCAAGTAAATAATAATTTAACTAAGTTATTTAACCATGTCTTTAAACAATAATTCCAAATCTTACCTAACAAAAAGAGCACTCGGCTATTTTTTTTTTTTTTTTTTTTTTAAGAGAAAATACAATTTATGAAAGCTACATTATGTAATATCTACTTTATTTAATTTTCAGTTATTTGAATGTATCATGTCTATAGAGAATTATCGTTCCAAATCATTGCAAAAAAAAAAAACAAACAAACAAACAAAAAAACTGCACGCACTAAAACGAAATTATAATTGTGATAGAATCAGTGTAATGTTCAGTGGCAAATATTACACTGCATTTCAGTTCAAAAACATCTTTATTAATGTGATACGATTTTGTACCGGGATTTTTACTAAATTGATACGCTTAGATGCATTGTATACTTGAAATATAGATTGTCAATAGTAAATATATAATTCGTCTTAAATTTATATATATATATATATGTATATGTGTTGTCTAGAGCGCTGGACACAGTGCAGGCTGTGTTGTCTCAATATTACAATAGCATGAGTTCGAATCCCGGCGAGGGAAGAACAAAAATTTGCAAGCAAATTTACAGATTTAACATTGTTGTGCTGATATTTAGAGTAATTATATATATATGATTATGATGTGAAATGAATCATGTCGCTCTATTCATTGACATGATTGACATGATTCATTTTACATCATAATCATACTGATGAAGGATATCTGTTATCCGAAATATTTATAGATACTTACATTTATTGTTTCCTTTTTTAATATTGGTGTTGTTTTGTACACTTTTTAGGCGTTTATATAATTTATTTATTGTGTACATTTATCGTTACTCGTATCGATCCAGCGCCCTCGTAAGAAAGATCGTTGACTAATATCTAGACGTTTTATACGTCTGAACCAGTGACAACTCTACAACAGATTTCTCCATCGGATCACCAGCAGTGATGGCGATACATGGCTGTGTACATTTCTGTATATACAACTCGTCTAAACATCAGCCCAACAATGTTAGATCTGTAAATTTGCTTTCGCAAATTTACAGATCTAACATTGTTGGGCTGATGTTTAGACGAGTATATATATATATATATATATATATATATATATATATATATATATATATATATATATATATATATATATAAAACAAGTATAAATTGAAAACAACGTCCAAACCTATGATTGCGTTGGATAAAAACCGCAGTTTTTATACGTGTGCATGCAAAACGAAAAAATATAAACAAGTCTAAATTGAAAACAACGTAACGCAATCATAGGTTTGAACGTTGTTTTCAATTTAGACTTGTTTATATTTTTTGTTTGGGCTTGTATTATATTTGCCTTCGGGTTTATATGATCCGTTCATCCTATTTTGACTCCTCAAAATTCAAGAGTCTATCCTAAATTGAGGTAAATTGTATGGCTTTCCAAATACCGTTTCGATTCCTAACATCACTGAAGAGACATTAATTGTCGAAATCCGAATATGGTGTACAAAAACCTTTGCACCTTTTGTTTGCGGTATATCATCTTTTCCGCAAGTTTATTGTTTTCTGTTTAGTATCAAATTTATAATTAAGATCCATTTATTACATCGGTTATCCGTTTATTTGGCAATCGCCAATGGCAGTCAGCAGGGTTTAAGAACATTTGTTGTTCGACCTGTTAGTCAAATGCGTTTTGTTAAAATATACTTTTTCACTTTTTTGGTCTTTTTGGAAAATGTTGTTTGTGCTGTATTTAGACCCCTCTAACAAGAAATTTGT
Source organism: Mytilus coruscus (assembly GCA_017311375.1). Classification (NCBI taxonomy): domain Eukaryota; kingdom Metazoa; phylum Mollusca; class Bivalvia; order Mytilida; family Mytilidae; genus Mytilus; species Mytilus coruscus. The sequence goes on along the minus strand of CM029604.1, from coordinate 4,967,499 downwards.
TTTGCATGCACACGTATAAAAATTGCGGTTTTTTATCCAACGCAATCATAGGTTTGAACGTTGTTTTCAATTTATACTTGTATATATATATATTGCAATGTTAATTGCAAGACTACAAATGCTGTGTATCTTCTACAGTGTAAACGGTGGAATCTGTTTCTCTGATGATTTTAATGGTAAATGTGGTAAACAGTATGTTCGCGAGTCAGAACAGCCATTTCAAAAACATATAGAAAGATCGTTGACTACTATCTGGCCGTTTTATATATAAATATATTTAAAACGTCTAAATAGTAGTCAACGATCTTTCTTTCGAGGGCGCTGGATTGTTACGAGTAACGATATCTGTACACAATAAATAAATTATTTATACGCCTAAAAAGTCTACAAAAAAAAAAAAAAAAAATTTTAAAATAGGAAATATTAAATATAAGTATTTTTAAATATTTCGGATAACATATATCCTTCATCAGTATGTTTATGATGATGTAAAACGAATCATATCAATATATTTTGATTTAACCATAAAAATCTTCAGAGTTATACAATTAAAAAACAAACAACGCTCGTATATATAATTCTAAAATTTCAAAAATATAGGTTAAGTATTGACAACAGAGACTGCATAGATATGCTTCTAAAAAGAATAGTAATGTGCGATATGAACTGGTACAATCATAAAATTTCACAGGTGACGAATGTTAAGTTATTACAACAGAGACTACATAGAAATACATTCCTAATGAATAGCATTGACCGATTTGAGCTGGTATAATACTAAAATTTCAAATTTGACGAAGGTAAAGTAATTATAACAGAGGTTGCGCAGCGTATTTACACAACCCAAACGAATAGCAGTTCCAATTGAGCTGCTACAATTTTTAAATTTTAATTTAGACAAAGGTTCAGTAATTACACCTTGGCTGCGTATTTATCTATCCAAGATGAATAGCACCCTACGATTTAAACTAGTATCATTCTAGAAATTCAGAGTTGAAAGGTAAAGGAATAGCAATAGAGACTGTATTAATATGTAATATAACCCAAATGAAAAGCACAGCGCGAATTAGAATTACACCTTTTCATTGATCCCATTTGGTGCCAAAGTTTTTAATTTTCTTATCCAAAATCTTTTCCGAGTGAGTCTATCCTCCCAAGATCAAGCAGTGTTGTGGTCTATGATGGTAATAGTCAATCGATTGAGATCTGCCTTAGTGTGGCCAGGGGATCTCAAATGTCGATTGAGAGAAAGGTCTGGCTTGCATTCATAGTCACTACGATAATCGTTCATACGTTTGTGAAATGGCTGTTCTGATGCACCTACATACTGTTTACCACATTTACACTGTAGAAGATACACAGCATTTGTAGTCTTGCAATTGACATTGCAAAATATGTTGTATTCCGTACCAGTGAAATGACTGTTAAAAGTCTGGGTATTCAGTAATTGCTTGCAAATCAGACATCCACACCCCTTGATTGCTATTGTTAAATCAGAATAGATTCATTTTACATTATCATAAGCATACTAATGAAGGATATCTGTTATCCGAAATATTTATAGATGCTTATATTTAATTTTACCTTTTTTAATATTTGTGTTATTTTGTACACTTTTTAGGTATATATATATATATGTCTGCTTGTGTGTAGTGACAACTGCAAATCATACCTTGTCCATCGGATTTCTCATGATTAAGAAATAACAGGCGTTCGAATTATTATAAGTTGTCTAGAAAGTCAACATTACAATGTTAGAGTAGATCTGATTCTTTACTTCCTTCCCAATCGGGACTGGAAACATTACTTAAACTTCTCACTTGTACGGCGCAGACGCCATATCCCCTCCTCTAGCTTTAGCTATAGCTGGTAAAAACCAGCTATCTTTTCGAGAGGTGTTGTCTTCTTGTAGGTATTAAACAAGGACGACTAATCACAATACACTTAGTATTTTTAAGTGTACATAAATGATCATCTACCCTGTACACAATGTGACGCCTGTAAATGACACGGTTACCAGGCGTATAATTCATACCATATTCTGGCGTCATTCCAATTTTTAAGGAATGTTTGTCTAAGCGTAAACTAGGCGTAAACCAAGCGTAACTGAGGACAAAACCAGGCGTAAAATTAGGCGTTATATTTAAATGAGTATACCTGGTCGACAGAAAACTAAGCGTAATATGCAAATGAGTACGCCTGGTCAATTGATAAATTAGGCGTAATATCTCTACATAATACTACACTTATTAATGTAAATTAGTGTGTGACCCTCTGTACTTCGTGTAACTGATACAAACTAGTACTGTTGCTTTCAATTTCTCATTGTTTGCCATAAAACTTGAAATACTGACCATTGAAGAAACTACCCAACGAAATTCATATTATCCAAACACTGGCTCAATTCAGTGGAAGTTTAAATGAGAATTATGACAATTAATTTTACTGGAAATAAAACTAACATATTGACTATATTATTTTGAAAATTGTCTTTTGAACTGGAAAATCAGTGATGATACTGTGATTAACTAATAAAAGATTTAAATTGTATTTATTATCTTTTGCAAGTGTAAATGCTGAGGATTTCTAAATTTTGAAGTTTTCAAAAATAAAAGCAGAATAATTTTAAGTTACTCACAGAATTATTATTTACTGCACACTTTCTTTTCATTTCTCATTTTTTTCCTCAATTTGATTCCTTAATTCCAACTTCATGCAAATTCTTCCAAAAGGCACAAAAAATCAAACTTCACGTTAGTATTATTAAGCTGCCATAATTATGTCCATCTCTTGCAAGCTAATACCATACAGGGAACCAAACTTGAAAATATTTCCCGTGATCCTTTCCAACGAAGTATTCTGAATTCTCATTATTTATGCCCTTCCAATAGTTTTACACCTTGCTTATTTCAATTTACTTATAGTTTACTACTATTTTCTACACCTGTAAGTGCTACGTATTTACGTTTCCTGCTCTATTACGCCTGGATCTGTTCACGTAATTACTAACCTGGTTTACGCCAGATTTCCAGGCGTAATACGCCTGATATTTTCGTATGGGTCTCATCTCTTTAGTATAATGCATATGGCAGGATGCTATTCTATTTTTAGCCTTCAATCACTATGAATTTTTACATCAACATACATGTCTGCCTGTGCGTAGAGACAACTGCAAATTATAACTTGTACATCGGATAACTTATGATTAAGTAACACCAGGCTTTAGAAGTGTCTAATGAATCGACCTTATAATGTTAGATTAGATCTGATTTTTTACTTCATCCCTAACCGGGGCTGAAACCTGTTCTTTGATTATTTTTCTTTATATATACCGCAAAACTTACCTGTTAAGTTCGATGATCCCTTCTGTAGGCATGTGTGTTACGAAATTTTCAAAGTGCTAAAATATCGAGACAGCAAACATTTTTTGTACATATACAAACGGGAAACGTTGTTCGTTCAAAGCAATTCTATTTATTGTTTCATTGCATTTAATAGAAAATGTATATTTTGTGGCAAATAAAGCCAAGATTTTTGCAAAAATTCACAGACTTTTTTTACAGATATTTTCGTTATAAAATTTTAAAAATAGATTACTCACTTCGTTGTCCATGATGTGCTAGTGATTATTGTTTACAAAAAGTCTTACACAACCTTTACCATCCAAAAAACCTCGTGCTGAGTCATTAAAGTCAAGCCCATTCTATAAGGTGTGTTCTTGAATAAGTTCATATCTATATCTGTTTTAACCAATACCTTTATTTATATACTTGTTTCAGGGAATCAATGCTAGCACTGCATTCAATAATCCTCCATCTATTAAGCACTGAATTGTCAAATATATGCACAAAGGGAAAGGCTGCGGATTTTTTTTATTTTTTATTTTTATTTTTTTTTTTTTTGAATTTTCATAGTTGAAGCAATTAAACAACAGCAGGGTACACTATCTATAAAATATGTTTTATACTATTATAGATCATCTCCCTTGGGCATCCGTTCGTTATACGCAACGAAAGGGTATGCGTCTCTATTGTGTTCAATTTATTTTTCTAGAGAATACCTTACGTAAAAATATCCATTTCATTGACATTTCTTCCCGGTTCTAGACACCTTTTATCCAATGTAAAAATGAGGAGATGTGGTATCTTTTTATTTCATTTTTTATGCATTCTATACATTTTCACTGTTAATCAGTTATCACATCTCAATTTCTCAGGTACTTGTCTGTGTACACATTACGTAACGGTATTATGTATATTTTTGTCAGGGATAAGTTTAACTGTTCAAGTTCAGAATTGTCAGACGAAAGCCGTCCAATTTTGGGCAATCACATATGATACAAAAGGAAGTCATTGACTTATATATAATTAATGATTTTAAACTTACGCTCCAGTCTGAATGCGTCGGATATCGTTTTTTTTTTTTCAAGATAGAACTTATTCTAATACATATCAAGTAGAATCTTTGAGAAAACTATTTGTTACAGTGAAATTATATGCAAAAAAAAAAAAAAAAAAGAAAACAACACGGTAAATAATTTCATGCGTCCGAAGCGCTTTTCTGGATTAACCTTCATCAGCAACGCCTCAAAACCAAGAATGTATAACCTAAACGGTTGAAGAGCTATGACCAAAAAGGACCGAAAAAATAGCAAAATTTATCTATGGTCAATTTTGCCTGAGGGAGTTGAAACCTTAGTTTCTTATAATTTCAAAATTTATAAACGGACAATTTTAAAAAAGTTTGTTATTTATCATGTCAGTACCGAAGTACTTACTACTGAGCTGATGATACTCTCGGGGACTGATAGTCCACCAGCAGAGGTATCGACACAGTGCTGAACAAAAATGAAAACAACACGTTAAATAATTCCATGCGTCCGAAGCGCTTTTTTGAATTTACCTTCTCAAGAAAGCTCGAAGCCGAATATTTGAAAACCAAGAATGTATAATAACCTAAACAGTTGAAGAGCTACATGACAAAAAAAAAGGACCTAAAATAGGTAGCAATAGCATATACCATAATTTAACTGATTTAAAAAGTATTGGACACAGCTTTGTTTGTGTTCTGTATAGGCATCCTTTCGTAGGAGCACCACCATCAGTTATGACGTAAAGGAGAATATTCAGCAAACTGTATCATCAAAGATTAATGTGAGCATTTGCCTAGCCAGTTCCCCAGCCTGATTGTGACATAACTTACTGTCAATGCACTTCATAAAATCTTCGTTAAAAATGTTCGTCCAGTATGTGAAGTAAAAAAAAATATCATATCAAAATAATAATATCACAGTTGGAAAATCAATTAATGCCAAACGCATCGTCGTCTTAGAGTTATTTTTCATATTTTGTAGACAATGAGGTCTTATTTCCTTTTAATGGTCTTTATTCCGGCATCAGCGCTCATAGTTGAAGATGTATTCCCACAAAGTTTAGAAGAATGCTACTCGGGACAAGTTGACAAAAACACCACTCCATATGATGTTCAAACGAGCTGTTTAGAAAGTTTTTTGGCACATATGTACAAAAATACAAGCTCGATAGGTTTAGGGAAGGATGCATTTGACTGGCTTGATTCTCTCGGCAGAAAATTACATATTCGACTGAGACGACAGGGACGGTACAGATTGCGTGAAAGGAAGGAAATTCGAACATTAAGTGAAAATGAATTAGACAATTTTATCGACGCAGTAAATGCCCTGAAAAATGACAAGGTAAGTTTATGGGTAACCATGGTAACGATCAGAAATTTAGACTTTTGTGTTATTTATCTTCGTCCAATTTGATTGATAAATATCAAAACTAAATAGTTTCTGTTGAATCATTTAATCAATCAGGGCAAAATCAACCTTAACAAATTGTACAGACGCCTGTCTTATGTTGAAAAACGGGATGTGGTTTTGTTACCAACGAGATAACTATCAATTTAAGACAAGATAACAAGGATATAAATCGTTAGTTGTCCTTTAGATTTTTTTTAGTTATTTTTATCGTCTAATTACGACCTCTATCTCAAATTTCCTTTAGATTTATTTATAGTTTACGATCAATATTGTCATTAGTTAAAAGATTTCTTGAGGAGTTATGAATTATATCTCCATTAGTAAAAGGAGGATTATTCAGATATAACAAAAATATGATTTTACAAAAAAATTACCAATGTTAAAGACTGCCATGGGTCCTGCTTGTGTTTTGGCTGTCATCTCCACCTTAGTAATGAGTACTTTTTTAAATGAAGCCTCTGCTTTCAGTCCGTTTTTATTTTGTTTAATGCATAAGGATAATAAAGGTACTTGTATATGCCAGTTATATATTTTACTCAGAGTGCAATTGTTCAATTAGCAATGCCATATTTTTCAGACTGTCAAACCCAATAAGTATGATTCGTTTGCAATTATGCACCAGGGAGCGGTCGGAGAATCTGCACATGATGGTCCAAACTTTGTAAGCTGGCATAGATATTTCCTCGTATTGTAAGTTGCACATTCTTTCGTTTAAAAAATAACACGCAATGTCAATAATAATGAATTATATAAACGTAGCATCAGCGTTTAATAACGGTTTTGGTAAGGGTTTTTGTCACTCTATCTTCAGTGGCGTAGGAGTATACATCAATGAGCTATGGGAAGATCCCCGTGCGTTGATATGGCGTCCTCTATTCTAGGAAAACTTACCGTTTTCGGATCATGTAATGGCAAAGCTTGCTTTTCGAAACATACGGTTTAAAAAAAAGGTTGATGACTTTATTGTTATTTGATGTTGATTTAAAACTTTTGACAGCCAAGATATCAACACAGAATAATAACAATTTGAACTCTAAACGTAATAAGACTAAGTTTGTAAACAGTTTTAGAGGATATTCTGGGTCTGTTGGGTCAATACAATGCTTTGACTTGATCGTAACTGAAAACATTTAATGAACTTTTTTATTACATATTGTCATTCAAAAAAAAAAAAAACAGTTAAATGGAAGATTTCTTTGTAATTCAATTTAGATAGCAAATCAAATTAAGATATGCACGAAAAGAGATATCAATATTCTCACAGATATCATATTTTTTACCAATGGAATAAAGAGAGGAAAGTATAGTTTTCCAAACTAGAAATAAATCACTAAACGTTTTCTTGTGATCTGCGTTTTAATCTTTTCAAGTATGTTTACACTCATTATTTGCTCGAAATATCTTAGTACTTAAACTTATAATATATTCTTGTTCAACGCATAGTGTAAATTCAAATTTGGATGTACGTATAATTTAGATTTAGATCTAGAATTAGATTAATTATTGCAATTTTATGTTATGTTGCATAGAAGGTATGCTATTACAATGTGAAATGCAAGTCGATAAAAAGTAAAATAACAAAAATACCGATCTCCAAGGGAAATGCAAAACGGAAAGTCCTTTATAAAATGGCAAAATCGAAAGATCAAACACATCTAACGAATGGAAAACAACTGTTATATTCCTGACTTGGTACAGGCATTTCCTTATGTAAAAAATGGTGAATTAAACCTGGTTTTATAGCTAGTTTAACCTCCCACTTGTATGACAGTCGCATAGAATTCCATTATATTGACAACAATGTGTGAGCAAAACAAACAGACATACATGTAATAGGTAAAAACGTCAAAAATTGGGGTACATTTTTTGTGATACCTATTTTGTTGCAATTTTTGTAACGATGATAACATCTAAAAATAAAAATCGGAATTTGCAGTACGTAATCAATATATGCAAATGACTTTATATGTTACCTACTTATATGTTTCTGTATATCTGGTAATACTAACGAATAGCTTTAAATTAATATCAACATTTCTATAATACAGATTCGAAAATGCTCTTAGGGAAAAAAAAAGCAGAGTGACTCTTCCATACTGGGATTCAAGAGCAGATTATTTGATGGACAACAAAGAGGATTCTATCTTATTTACTGAAATATTTTTGGGAAACTCAAAAGGCGTTGTTTATTCAGGTCCATTTGCATTTTGGTCAACTCCAACAAAACCGAGTACGTTGTTAAGACGTGAATTAGGAGTAGTTGGCTCTCCTGTTCATCCAGAGAGGTTAAAAGCAGTGTTTACAAAAAGATATCACCGAGAAATTCTGAGACCGGGAACTCCAGATAGTAGTTATGCCAATTTAGAGTCACACCATGATAATGTTCATAGGTGGGTTGGAGGAAATACTGGCCAGATGTCAAGCATATTATTTAGTCCAATGGACCCAGTTTTCTGGCTACTGCATTGCTTTGTAGATTACCTTTGGGAAAAATTCAGAGAACGCCAAACAGAATTAGGAATAGATTCAGAAACAGACTACCCAACAACCACTATACCAGCGCACATGCCAAACAGACTTATGGATAATTTGAAACCACCAAAGACGAATATTCAAGGGTATAGTAATTCATTTACAAAACAAATTTATAGATATGCACCTGCCCCGACTTGTGAAAACAAATGTGGAGGAGCGTTTAAAGGATTTTTGTTCTGTGATATAAGTAAAAAAGGGTGTGTTTCCGGATCTAGGTATGATTTCATTCAAAATGGAGGATTTAGTCGAGTTAAGAATTATTACCCGTCAAAGGGAAAAGGTAGAAGGATGAGGATTCCTCAATCTGTTACTAGTATTAAATCTTCGGCTCCACCAACAATGGATGCGGATAAGAGTATTAAAAGTGGACGTGTTTTAGCATTCGAAAGCACAGAGAACATACAACTAACTCAAAGGTCACCGGCTCCGAAAATGACAACATTATTTAGGACGCACTTCGATAATACTGGAGCAAGAGGTCGCAGATCAGCTGATTTCAGTTTAATAGGCAATAATTTCAAAATTGGCTTTGATATAAATCTTCGCCTGAGACAAGAGATGAGAAACCTCAGTTCATTGAATAGGACTCCATATCAATTCGACAATTTGGCATTGTCCCCAATAGCAATAATAAACAAACACAAAAGAAATCGAAAACCAGGACATGATGAAATTAAAAACCAAAGAACATTTAACATAACATTTCAGACAGATGGATTCTCCTACAATGGTCGACATCTGGACTACATTTCTATAGATGAACGTACGCACACGTCTGAATCTGTTGGTCTTATTGTCTTTGAGAAGCCAGTATCTGGTGAAACAAAAACCTACGTAAGAGCGTACAACTCAAACGGTGAAATGTGTCAACCGAGTTGTCTGGTATCAAAATCAACGTATAAGGAATGTTCGGGGCTAATAAAGATCACGTCCGATTTTCCTCGAATGTACGTTGATTCATATAACGATGCTTTTGATTCAGAAATGACACCGTTCCTGAGGTTCGTTTGTGTAAATTAAGGTCATCTTTTTATTTAAAAATATGACTTGTTGTATGTCTAAAAATTTCCAAAAACATTGTGAAGAAAATGATCAATTTAATAAAATCTGATCTTTTGCAGCAATCAAATAAAATTAAATCCTTATGAGAAAATATGTATTCTCTCACTTTATTTCCCAAAGTTTTTATTCAAATATGTAAAAAGATAATCTTCAATGAGACAGCAACACAACGACAAAAAATTAACAAAAAGACATCTAGACATCAATTTAGAGTCTTTATCGATACCGAGATGTCCATACAATGTGTCAAGCTTAAAATTTCTCCTAGTTTAAAAAAGTGGTGAATAAATTAAACCGAAACATTCAATGTCTGCTGCTACGAATAATTCCAGGAATTGAAAAAAAAAAAACGTATAAAGTTATGACATACGATAATTACTGACGAGTATCTTGACCTTGAACAACCACATTAAAATGTTGAGGAGATAAACTAAATTTGTTAGATGTCACCACTCTCAATCAGTAGATAAACAAAACATGCATTAAAGAAAATGTCATTATAACTTGTACAGAGATAGCAGTTGACTCTAAAATGTCAATATAATAGATAAATAAAAAAACAACGTATTAAGGAATGCTCACAGTTACTGACAGACTAACTGCAGCCATAAAAAGCAAAGGATTTTATATTGTGCATCTCAACTTTAAACCACATAAGGCATATATCTTATTTGTTCACCACTCAGAGTGTATGTGTACTGCATATCATCAGCACATAATTTGATTATCTAAATATATACGTTACAACATGTTTTTAGTTTAAAGCACGGTACTTTTGCACAAGGTGTACAAATATATTTTCACGGATATTTAAGTGTGGAAACAGTTTATACAAATGTTTGATATATGCTACATTCTGCAATGTTTTCGTAACGATATTATATAATTTCTGTGATAATTAAAATGTGAAATAAAACGTAAAAAAAGTGTGACCACCTAGGATAAGCAATCAATTTAAAGAGAAAACAAATAACATTATTGAGTAATGAGGTATGGTCCGGATTTTTTTTTTTACAAAATCAGTAATAAATTTCTAAAATTTCCAAACCATAGGCCAAAAACGAGCTGACTTATACCTAGGAACTACAATACACCTTTATTCGACAAATACATGCATTTATATTGTTTAAAACTCTGCAAACTGTCCAAACAGGAGGCACAATCCGTCACAAAAAAAAACATCAACTTAGGTTTTTAAACGATCAATCTTGCGATTATCATCTTATGCAAATCTCTCAATTGTAGTTTTCCCCATCTGTTATTAAGCATTTGAAAAACATTGTTCGCCAAAGATAGGTCGTCAAAATAGAAAATTCTACTAAATGATTTGCTTCCCGATTTTCACATTGTGAATGCTACCTAAACAAAACAAAATTAAGGTGGAGGATAAATGTTGATTTTTATCCACCCAGATGCAGTATATTAATAGGCTGTAAGGATTCTTTCTACCACTAAATTTTGTATTACTGGCACCATATAAAAACTGCTTAGGTTTACACTGTTTTACTTGTAACATACATATACATGTTTCTAGTGAGTATTTGGAAAAACTTTGTCAGAATGCAAATCATGCAAGTTAAACTTTACAAATACAGACTAAGACGACCTATCTGCAAAGAACATATTAATTAATTGATTTTGTTGAAGCTCCTGTATAGAAAGCTAAACTGTTCTCAATATCACGAGCTCGAGTATGGATATGCATTTACATTAAACTTGTCATAGGAAAACACTATTCGTATTGCTTGTTGAACCTATGATTAAAATAGTCTTTGTACACACTGGCTATTGATTATTACCAATGTGACAACAACATTCAAGCTTTAATTACGCTTTATTTGACGCTTATAGATTTCTCATTTAACTTTATTTCAAAATCCAGTTTCCTCATTTAATTTTTTTTGTAGCATTTAGCTTTTCTCTGAATAAAATGCTTAACATTGATTTTAGCTGATAATACAGATCACTTTTAGAGTCTGTTGAATTTGTTCACTATGATAGAAGTAAATACATCTGTAGAGTAAATGAAAACTCCATGGAAAAGTAACCAAAAGAAGTAATAGCACCTGTCCATATAAAGTCCAGCAATTATGATCAGCTCTATGAAAGATGTTGTCATTCATTCCCAAAGTTATAGGAACATTTTATGAAACAGAAATTGTAAACTGTAATCTTGTCTGTCATAGGCAACAACAATAACCTTATTTAGTAGGGAAACTTGCCCTAGATAAGCCACAGTTTATAATAAAATCCAGTGACACTATAAGATTAAGAATGTCATCTTCTAACTATTCTAGACATTGCTAGCTATTAACTAGTAGTCTAAATACAGTGTTATTTTGATCTTCATGTACTGTGGTCTGAGACAAGCTGCTATTGCATACACTTTCTGTGAAAATTGTTTTAGCACACGTTGTATATAAACACATGGTTTTACAATGGTAGCACACAGACGCTGTCTGTAGTCTGTGCTTTGGACATATTTGTAAAGAGGATACATGTTGTATTGATCAAGAGTTATTCCATAACCTTTTGCATTTTCTTTGAGTTTATTACTCTGTTCATTGTGTGCATTTTGAATTGAATTTCTTTAACTAACCATTTCATGGATTAAAATTTGAAATTTGTATTAATTTCTTATTTCCATTTTTCTTCAGAACCAGAAATTAGATAGATGTTGTAAAAAAAAAAGTGTGACAGTTTGATTACTGAACTTTTTCTATAGTATCTTTTACTTTACGAAACATTTAGCTAGATTAATTTTGAAATTTGAAAAATACATCTTCTTTTCATTAACTGTTCCTTTAAGGGATTCGAAATGAATCACAGGAACTTATTTTTGTACTCTTGACATGTTGTAATTGTCACGTTTTGGACCTTAATTACCTTCCCGTGTGGTTTCCTAATGCAGTAGCTCAGTTCTGGAAAACTTATCTTCATTGAAATAATTTGATCCTTGGTCAAAAGGGGACTCGATCGATGGTCGAGATGTGTAAGGGGTGAATCTATTTTATCACTAGCCTGTCAACACTGAGGTTCTTCTCCTACCTTAACTGACTAGGATTGTCGTTTTCCTACAGAAGGTCGACGGTTCTCTCCGGGCACTCCGGCTTCCTACACCAATAAAAACTTACCAACACGAAACTAGCATAATGGTGCTGAAAGTGGCGGTGAAATCAATTAATTACTACTTGTTCTGAAAACAGATGCAGTCAACTGTTAGTCTTGAAAAACCACTTTTTAATTTTATTTTAGACCCCATATGTTGAAGGCTTACTATAACTGAACCTTATGTCATGTATACATGCATAAAAGGTACCAGTACGCCACACCGATTTTTATTTTGTTACCATATCATAAACGAAATATTTACTGTTTAACAAAATGAATCTTTCTTAAATTCATCATTCTATTAAAAAAATACAACAGGCAGCCTAAAGCTTGCAATATATATGAAATTGAAAATTCTTCATTCGGACAGTTGCAACGTAACTGATTTTGAAAAACATTTTGTCAGTCTGGTTAAATTGTTGACAATATAACTGTTTATGTTTATCTAAAGTTTTAAAATTTGATAATAGTAGAAAAAAAGCACTTCGTGTAGTATCTTTTAAAGCTGAGGGCTTCTATTGATTTATACATGTTATACAAGAGTTTTCTACAATTATCATTATCTGGGACTATCAGATCCAGTGCAAACCCGACATTAAAGGCGATTCTATTTTAAAACAATGTCCTTTATTAAAGATAATTTCATATAAGTAATTAACTGAACTTCTTCAAATTAATTTAACTTCAGTTCAATTCTGAGAAATTTGTGTATACGCATATTAAATATACACAAGATTCAGTGTTTTCTCTGTCTGAACTGTTTCTAGCAATAATATATAAAATAAGGAGTAGTGATATGATTGCCAATGAGACAACTATCCACCAAAGACGAAATGAAACGGATGTAAGCAATTATAGGCAACCGTATGGCCTTAAACTAACGGCCTAATTTATAACAAAACAATTTACGAAAAACAATGATGACGGATATGAACCAACGACTACCACTGAACTACAGGCTCCTGACTTGGGAAAGGCACATAAAGAATGTGGCGGGGTTAAACTGTCTACTTACAAATGTAATATTACTGGTTGGACTCCTAATGTTTGCCACAATTTACGTTCAAATATATATATTTCTGACTCTATGTCAAAATATGTATTTGGATTTAAAGAACCCCTAAGAGACACCAAATCTTGGTCTACATTAGGTCCTAGATTCAACAATGTTCTACGTTCCCAAAACAGAACGTTATTTACATTACCACAATCAGATCTGGACAGATAATCCCCATCCTAATTGTTACTGTGCTACATACTCATGTAATACTGCCTACTCACATTGTATTTGCTTAGTCTTATATTTCTGAGTACCAAATATACTCAACACCGTTTTAGTGTCTGGACTGATTCAAGAAACACTCAAAATGTATGTTTACATTCTAACGTAAGTATTGACTAAACTCATCACATCTATATAGAGTGTATTCCTTGTTTGGACTGATTCAAGAAACACGGTCTACATTTAAACGTAATTATTGACTTAAGACATAATTTACGTTTAAATAGATATTGATTCTGACTTGATGTCAAAATCTATATAAATTTGTTTTTGAGGACACACCTCCGTCACAGTGTCAGACCTCAACTCATGGTCTACATTAAATCCTAGATTCAAAAATAGTCTACGTTCCCAGTCGGAATGTTATCCACATTTTTACAATCATATCTGGGCAGGAAACTCCCTACTCCGATTGTTATTGTTTTACGTACTTCTTTTTGAATTGGAACAAAGCAAAGAGTTCTTCGAACGTTTGGGACTTATTTCCTTCTGAACTTTACCGCTGGATCACGAAGTTTCTCACAAACTCGGTCTGCATGGACAATGGACTTTGAGACCCCGATTCTTTATAATGGAAGACTTACTTCAGATGTCCGTTTCTGACATTGCTTCCTTTCTTCCATCACAAGTCAGATGTGTGAAAATGGCGGCTCAAAGTTACATGTAGTTTTATTGTCGTCGTCGTAAAAAGTCCGACTCGTAATCCAAAATATGATATATAAAATTATATTTAATTACCTATATAATTGCGATGAAAACATGTTTTAAGCAAAACATATTCTATACATAGATAGTATTTTTATGGTAGGTATATTTAACCAAATTCATATAAAATCTTAGTACTCACAAAAAAGTTTGATGCGTAAACTCATTACACGCCGAAGAAGTGATAATTTACAGAGGGTACAAAATACTATGCACACCTGTCATAAATTCCCCTTTATTTTCACATTACATGTTGTAACTACTTATCAGTTGCTTATTACATACTATTTCAGTATTGTGGTTGAACCCCTGAACCTTCCAGGAACTAATTTTAAATTAAAATGTTCCAGTTTCTGGACAAGAAACAGGATCCATGTCGCAAACTTTATATTTATGTAACTATAAATATTGTTTTCTCCGTCAAGTCAGTGTCCTGGTTACCTTATAAAATTGCTTGTTCTTGTCGGATAATTTATGTTCGGTACTGCATGTACTAGTACGAATATAATTAAGGTTACAAAACAAATATATTTTACAAAATCATTATCGGTGCTTTTTTGAACGATTAAATAGACATGGACCACCGTCATTTCATTAAGCTCTGGTATATAAATGGATGCACTCAGCGATTCCTGGATTAGTTGTATCATCTGGAAGTAAGGTAAAGTATGAATGAATTTTGTTATGTTTTAAACATGTAAAGTTAATAGTTATTTCTTTACGTTTTTTAACTATGTCTTTAAACAATAATTGCGTAACCTTGAAGTTCAATTTAACATATAGAGCACTCGGCTATTTGTTAATAGAACATACAATTCTTAAAAGAAAGTCTTGATAGGGTGTTCTTCATTTCTTTATTCTTTAACTTTTTGTTTTACTTTATTTTCTATTCTTTATATTTCAACACTCAATTTATCTCCATTGTTTCTTTT
Source organism: Mytilus coruscus (assembly GCA_017311375.1). NCBI lineage: Eukaryota > Metazoa > Mollusca > Bivalvia > Mytilida > Mytilidae > Mytilus > Mytilus coruscus. The sequence goes on along the minus strand of CM029604.1, from coordinate 4,952,090 downwards.
TTTTTTCATTTGTCTCTATTCTTCAACTTATTTACTCATTATTCTGTACTTTTTGCTTTTTATTCTGTTAACCCCTTCCTTTATCATATGTAGGGTCTTCTTAATTGTAATTTTCCGCTTTTTGAATATATATAGTGTTCTTTTTCGAAATAATTGCCAAAATGATGATTGTGATAGGATTGGTGTTATGTTCAGTGGCAAATATTACATGCATATAAGAATAGGAATATGTTAATGTGAAATTAATCTGAACACTCAATTTCAGTAGACTGACAAGCTGAGCCGGATTAACGTATTTGTACACAAGATCCCGGTTCGCTTGTAGACATGTCATCTACCTGGGCTCTGTGCCTTCACTCTTCGCTCTTAATTACTCCTGTCGTGTGCTTAGTTGTGAAGCAGATATTACGTTTTATCAAGTCTTTGATTTGACACAAGATCGAACTCATGTCCTGACGCACTCGAGGTGAGCACACTACCACGAGACAACCGATGCAGTCATTATAAAACGAAAAATGTATAGAACTGTCACTGGTACATGTAACGTGAGAAATCTTAGTTTTTCTTATGTTCTTATAGACTTATTCATTAGAATATGTCAGAAAACTTGTTGTTACAGCAAAAATTACATGCAAACAATAGGTTACAAAGTGTGCATTGACTTATAGTTCGACTGATTGTATGATATAACTATTAAACTTTCAGTAATGTATACAATAATTCAACAGCATGACTGATATTGTATACATGTGTGTACTCTTGTGGTAAAGCAGTATATGTAAGGTTAATAATTATACAACATTGAATTAATATTTTTTCACAATTGGAAAAAAATATACTACCAAACCGATCGTCGTCTTTAACGATTTTATTTACTTATTTCAGACAATGAGGTCTTACTTCCTTTTAATGGTCCTTATTTCGGCGTCAGCGCTCATTGTTGAAGATGTATTTCCACCAAGTTTAGAAGAATGCTACTCGGGACAAGTTGACAAAAACACCACTCCATATGATGTTCAAACGAGCTGTTTAGAAAGGTTTTTGACTCATATGTACAAAAATACTAGCTCAATAGGTTTAGGGAAGGATGCCTTTGACTGGCTAGATTCTCTCGGCAGAAAATTACATATTCGGCTGAGACGACAGGGACGGTACAGATTGCGTGAAAGGAAGGAAATTCGAACATTAAGTGAAAATGAATTAAACATTTTTTTCGACGCAGTAAATGCCCTGAAAAATGACAAGGTAAGTTTATTAGTAGCCATTGTAACGATCAGAAAGTTGGACTTTTTTTTTAATTTATCTTCGTCCAATTTGTTTGATAAATACCAAACACTAGATAGTTTCCGTTGAGAAATTGTACAGACGCTTATCTAATGTTAAAAAAAAAAGGATGTGGTTTGATTACCAAAGAGACAACCATCAATCACAAAGGCAAAATAACCAGGATGTTAACAACTATTTTCTAAATGGAAGTCTGTTTAGTGTCTTTTAGATGGCTTTTGGTTATTTTATCGCTAAGTTACTGTCTAACTACGGTTAACTAGTACCCAGATCTCCTTTACGTTCATTTATAGTTTTACGATCAAAATTGTACATTTGTTAAAAGAAACCATAAAGAACAATGAATAATATTTTCATCAGTTGCAGAAAGAATATTCGGCAATTAAAATCATACAAATAGAAAAACAAATATGCTTTAACATCTTTTTTTAAATCAGCTTTGAATACTTCCAAGAGTGTATTCATCCTGTTTATTTGTCAGCTGTCATCTTTAACTAAGGCTTTTCATCTAAGTAATAAGTATTGCTTTTTCAAATGAAGCTTTCGCTTTCAATCCGTTTGTATTTTTTCAATGTATAGGGATAATTAGTTATTTATCAGTTATATATTTCACTCGGAATGTAGTTTGTTTCATCACCAATGTCATATTTTTCAGTCGGTCATACCGAACAAGTTTGATTCGTTTGCAATTATGCACCAGGGAGGCGCCGGAGATTCTGCACATAATGGTCCAAACTTTGTAAGCTGGCATAGATATTTCCTCGTTCTGTAAGTTGTACATTCTTTTCAGTGTATAAACAATAACACTTATTAATACCGTAGCACCAACGTTTAACAACGATTTTTGTTTGGGTTTTTGTCGCTCTATCTTCAGTGGCTTAGGAGTTTGCTGAAAAAGGAGAGTGAGCTAACGTTGGAAAGAGACTATAGTCTAATAGTCTAGAAGTTAGTAAGTGTTATCACTTTTTATTTCTATAATTTTTCGGGCCAAAAAGGAGAAGTGGGGCAATGTGTGGGGGCAAACACAATTGCTTCTCTCCTGGCTCCTACGCTGGTAATCTTCAGTTTTGTGGACTGTTGTTTGTTTTTTTTCTTTTCGAAGTGGCCTTTTCAAGGTGAATATATGATTCGATTACTTCAGTTGATATGTTCATTTGTTTGAAGACCAGTTACCACCACCACACATTTTATGCAAAAATGGACATCGGAGTACTAGTATTGTAAATACGGCATAAAGGTGTTATCTACTAATTCTATTTAACTCGTAATATTTTATTCGATTTAAACAGGAAAGCCAAAAGTAAATATAACTGCAGTCATTGCAGTCATTTTATTATAGTATACCCCGAACAAATCAGTTTTGGAATGCAGATGTGAAGGAAACGGCTACACATCACTACAAGACTTTAAAATATGCTGAAAATATTCTTTAAAATACGAGTAGCCAAGATTTACACCTTAAAAATACAATTACAATGAAATAAACAAATATCACTGTTTAAGAAGATTCACATGTTGTTTTGGTCTGCATTTTAATTTCTGCAAGTATTTATTAATTATTAGCAGCTCAAACTATCTTATTGTATATACTGATAATACAATCTTGTTCTAGATATACTGTTATCTGAGATCATTTCGGGTGTATTTATAACAGAGTTTTTGAAGAACGTAAAATAATTCGAGATACATTTTTTCGTTTTAATTTAATGCTGCATACAAGGTATGCTCAATAATATGAAATGCGAGTCTTTATTTTAGTGATACCTATTTCTTCGCAATTTTTGCGATAATAAAAACATCGCACAAATTTCTTACTATGCATAACATTATATGACATAGACTTTATATGTTATAAATAATGAAATTGAGAATGGAAATGGGGAAAGTGTCAAAGAGACAACAACCCGACCATAGAACAGACAACAGCAGAAGGTCACCAACAGGTCTTCAATGCAGCGAGAAATTCCCACAACCGGAGGCGTCCTTCAGCTGGCCCCTAAACAAATATATATACTAGTTCAGTGATAATGAACGCCATACTAAACTCCAAATTGTACACAAGAAACTAAAATTAAAAATAATACAAGACTAACAAAGGCTAGAGGCTCCTGACTTAGGAAAGGCGCAAAAATGCGGCGGGGTTAAACATGTTTATGAGATCTCAACCCTCCCCCTATACCTCTAGCCAATGTAGAAAAGTAAACGCATAACAATACGCACATTAAAATTCAGTTCAAGAGAAGTCCGAGTCTGATACCTACTTTTTGTTTCTTTAAAGCGAGTAATACAAACGAATCTCTTTAATCATGTTAATATCAACATTTCTATAATACAGATTCGAAAATGCTCTTCGTGAAAAACATAGCAGAGTGACTCTTCCATACTGGGATTCAAGAGCAGATTATTTAATGGACAATCAAGAGGATTCTATCATATTTACTGAAATATTTTTGGGGAACCCAAAAGGCGTTGTTTATTCAGGTCCATTTGCATTTTGGGAAACTCCAACAAAACCGAGTACGTTGTTAAGACGTGATGTAGGAAGATTTGGCTCTCCTATTGACCCAAAGAGGTTACAAACTGTGTTTAGCAAAAAATATCACAGAGAAATTTTAAGACCAACAACTCCAGATAGTAGTAATGCCAATTTAGAGTCACACCATGATAACGTTCACGGGTGGGTCGGAGGAAATGACGGCCATATGTCAGACGTAGATTTAAGTCCAATGGACCCAGTTTTCTACCTCCACCATTGCTTCGTAGATTACCTTTGGGAAAAATTCAGAGAACGCCAAAAAAGATTAGGTATCAATTCAGAAACAGACTACCCACCAACCACTATACCAGGGCACAAGCGAAATAGGCGTATGGATAATTTGAGACCACCAAAGACGAATATTCAGGGGTACAGTAATTCATTTACAAAACAAATCTATAGATATGCGCCTGCCCCGACTTGCAGTAACAACTGCAGAGGAGCGTTTAAAGGATTTTTGTTCTGTGATAAAAGTAAAAAAGGGTGTGTTTCAGGATCTAGGTATGATTTTATTCGAAATGGAGGATTAAGTCGAGTAAAGAATTATTACCCATCAAAGGGAAAAGGTAAACGGATGAAGATTCCTCTATCTGTTAAAAATATTAAATCTTCGGATCAACCAACAAAGGTATCTGAGTCAATAAAAGCAGCAGGGGGTTTACCAGACATACGACGTGGAAGCATTTCACCATTTGAAAGAACAGAGAACAGTCAACTAACTCGAACTTCAACGGCTCCGACAATTACAAAGAGATTTAGGACACACTTCGGTAGTCGTAGTTCAAGGGGTCGCAGATCAACTGATTTCAGTTTAACAGGTAATAATCTCAAAATTGGATTTGATATAAATCTTCATCTGGGAAAAGAGAACAGGACGCCATACCAATTCGACAATTTGGCAATGTCCCCAATAGCAATAACTAACAAACACGAGAGAAATCGAAAACCAGGACATGATGAATTTAAAAACCAAAGAACATTTAACATTACATTTCAGACTGACGGATTCTCCTACAATGGTAGACATCTGGACTACATTTCTATAGATGAACGCACCAGTTCTTCTGAATCTATTGGTCTTATTGTCTTTGAGAAGCCAGTATCTGGTGAAACAAAAGCCTACGTACGGGCGTACGACTCAAACGGTGAAATGTGTCAACCCAGTTGTCTGGTATCAAAATCAACGTATAAGGAATGTTCGGGGCTAATCAAGATCACGTCCGATTTTCCTCGAATGTATGTTGATTCATATAATGATACTTTTGATCCAGAAATAACACCGTTTCTGAGGTTCGTTTGTGTAAATTAAAGGCATATTGTCCTTATGAAATATCTTCTTATATGTCTCTCCAAAGATGTTGGGAAGAAAATAATCAATTTGATAAAATGTAACCTTTAGTAGCAATAAAAAATAAATTCAGAAGATATGTATTCTTGTCCACAGTTTTTATTAATAAAAACAGACAGAAAAAAAAATACAGGGTACTCTACAGCAACACAACGACAAAATTATCCAAATTTACATCTAGACATCAACTCGAAGTCTTCATCAACAGACAGACAGTCCATACAATGTGTCAAGGTCTAAATCGTTCCGAGTTAAAAACAAGTAGTGAATAAATTTAACAAAAACAATCAATATCTTCGTCCCCGAGTGTATCACTAGCCCAGTAGTTGACATGAATTATCATAGATACAGAGATACTTATATATAACTGTATAAGATTATTTTTCGAGAAATGACATACTACAACTACTGATGGGTCTTTGATCTTACGCAGCCACATGAGATGTTGAAGGGATACGTTAGATTTGTTAAATCTCAACCCTCTCGATCTGTAGATTAACAAAACGTACATTAAAGAACACACCAACAACTAGTACCGTAAATCAGTGGACACTTAAATGCTGGTTTAAATTTACATCGAATTAAGGAAAAAGTAGAAGAACAAATATACCGCACACCAAGGAAAATTCCAAACGGAAAGTCCCTTAACAAATGACAAAATCAAAAGCTCAAACACATCAAACGAATGGAAAACAACTGTCATATTACTGACATGGTACATGCATTTCCTTATGTAGAAAATGGTGGATTGAACCTTGTTTTATGGCTAGCTAAACCTCTCACTTGTATGACAGTCGCATAAAATTCAATGCAAGCATTTAATGAAAGACTTACTTCATTAGCATATTGTTGGTGTCGAGAATCTTGTCTTCGATATTTCTAATTGACAGTTCGAAGACACTCTCACACTTAACTTATCAATGAGAAGTGAAACATATAAACAATTACCATTCTCTAATGTGTCATTACACATACATGTATGCATATATTAGAAAAATTCCATTTTTCACATTTTTCACCACCGACTAACATACAATGTCAGGAGTATAACTGGTCTGCCATTATCCTGGTAATCTCTTAGATTGCATTTCTGGGGTCGCCAATACCTAGTTAATTTAAAGAATGCACTCACAGTATTAAAATAGTATTAACACAAATACCGAACTGCAAGGTAAATTCAAAAAGGGAAAGCAAAGTCCATAAAACCTGACAGAATCAAACGGTAGAATATATCAACCAACAAAACGAATTGAAAACAACGGTGACGTCATATTCTTGACTAAGTACATCATTTTCCGAAAAAGATGGTGGGTTGAATCTGATTTTGTAGCTAGCTAAACCTCCCACTTGTATGACATTTGTTCATAGTTCCGTTATATTGACAAAATAGAATGAGCAACCCAAACAGACATACAAACATGTAGTTGGTAAATGTGACAATAATCGGGATCGAGCAGCCAAAACTGTGTAAAAATATATCACAGACATATAAACCAACTGACAAAAAAAATTCAAACAAACATACACATAAATATGTCAAAAACACCAACAGAAAACGTTATTGCAGTGGATAGTATATGCAGGTTAACAAATAAATCTGACAAAGACGCCAACAAAATACGCTTTTGTAGTTAAAAGGTACAGTAAATTAAAACAAAATGCCATACTAGTATACACTTTCCGGATAAAAAAGAACAAATTAAGTAAAATTTAAATACAAAATGAAAACAACACTATAAAACTGCATGCATCCAAATCGTACTTCTGGACCCATCTGCACCAGGAACGCCCAAGCCAAAAACCCAAAAGCTGGATGCAAAAGTATCGAGCCACGTCAAGTCATATGATTAAAAGGAATAAAAACATATAAAAGGAAACTGCAGAATAAATTAAATGATACACAACTACTCCATACACAGGGGAAGTTTGTATATTGCTGCTAAGGTGAGGAAAACTTATAATTTTATGATTTCAAAATTGAAATCGTCTCGTTTGTTATAGATTGTGGTAATGAGATGACCGCTGTAGTAAAATTCGAGGTTAATGTGTAGAAGTGATGAGGATGATGCTGTATTTGTGGTTTCTTTAATATCTAGTTTAGGATGATAACTTAATGGAACCCAATAAAAAAAGTTTGGACTGTTAATGGAAATAACATCATCAATATACCTGTATGTGAAATTAATGATTTATCTTCTTTGATCTTCTTATTTTTACAAGTACATAAAGTAACTGGGACTCATATGAAAATAAAAAAAAGGTCGGATAGGAGAGGCGCACAACGGGTTCCAATAGGAATGCCGACAACTCTTCCTTCAAATTCAACAAATACGTTGTCAATGAGAAACTTCAGCATACCACTTGTGCTACGGTGTAGCATGTTATATTTTCGGGCTCTCTTTAGCAAATATGCCAAAATGTATTCCAAAACAATATATTTGTAGCATGTTGTACCATTTTTGTGGAGGAAAGCAATGTGGATTATTTTTTTTTAGACGGGTTTCCAATTGTTCATGTGGTATGGTGTTGTAAAGGGTAGAAGAAGTTTTTTCTTAGAATTTATGAGAACGAACAGTACCAAATGTGTTTTCTTTTGCAAAGATCTTTTCTTCAATCATGATTAAAATTAGCTTGAATAAACAGAAAAGAAAATAAATTACCCAGACATATTGCACTACCTTAATATGAATGCTAAAAAATACTTTCCAAGGAAACATTTCAAGAACTCGAATACTGTAAATTCCGAAACTATTGCAACGTTTTTATACTTGTGAATAATGTGGCTAGGTGAATATTGCAACGATAAGAACTCGTATACTGATATCCGAAACATATTATACCAGTATGCAGATTTTCATCAAATCGCGATAATTAATCTCGCTTTGTCGTCTTTTCGCCAAAAATCGCAGTATTAGATGCACACACTAATTTCTGAGTGTACATTAAGTGTTCCTTCATCTTTTGAGTTAACTTGTTTCACATAAAGCGTACTGTAGTAAAATTTTACAACTTAGTTTAGTGAATTCGATTTGTGAAGTGTCAACATTAGAACAGAGGAAATAATACATATAGAACGACGAATGGAGGTTGATGAAATAACAAAGACAATAAAAAATCTTCACAAAGATAAATCTCTTGGAAAGGATGGGTAAATATCTATTCTTTTATCAAATATATTGGTTACTTTATAAAGACGTACTAAAGCAAGAATTTGACGAACAGGAACTCAGTAAATCACAATACCATGGGATGTTAACCTTACTACATAAGAGAGGAAAGGGAAGTAATTTAAAAAAAAAAGAAAATGGAGACCATAAAACTCAATGAATACGGATTATAAAATTGTATTTAAGATATTTGCGTTTTAAATTATTCACCCGAATCAAAATGGGTTTGTGAAGGGGAAAATATAAGTTATGGGAACAAACTTTTACATGGTATTATCTAAAATATAGAAAATGAGGATATAGAAGAATTAACCATTTTCAAGACAGCAAAATAATTTTGATAGAGTCGAATTAGGATGACTTATTAAGGTAAGAGAGGGAATCAATTTTGGTAATACTTTTTTTGTAGTTGGACACAAATGCTGTTAAAAGTCAACACTTGTACAAAAAAAGTTAAATAGCAAAAATACCGAACTCAAAGGCATATTCAACCACATAAAACGAATAGAAAACAACTGTCATATTCCTGACATGTGTCGTTGTTTAAATCCTGTTCAATAAGCAGATCAATAAGACAAGGATTTCATTTAACCCTCTTTTTAATCATAATACAAGCGGAAGTAATGGCATGTGTCATTCACTCAACAGCAGAAATAGAGAGAATAAAAGTACCTACGGAAAACGGCCATATTGAAACTCAATTATAAATATTTCTAGAGGATACACAACTTTTAAAGAACACAGAAGATAGACTAAATTAGCATTTAAAATATTGGAAAATAAATAAAAGAGCTTCCAGTTCAAAAAGTAACTTTGTTAAAGCCCGTTAATTGAGAGCCAAAAGGGCCAGAAATCAAGTTTTAAAAATACCTTGGATCAAAGATGTTAAAAAAAAGTAGTATCGGTATAAAATTGATAGCAGTAGAACATGGGATACAATAATTGGCATACATTTCATACCGATATAACATGTTACTTTTATTATTCTTCCCTTAGTTTATTTATTTTGAATTTACATTGTATCATAGGTCAAATTTATTTGTTCAGTGTATGTTCAATGGTGTTACTATGTCCTTTGATTGAGTTAAGCTATTTCAGTTGATATTTTATAGTGTGTCTTTCTATGTTGTGATGTTACACTATTGTTTCAGAAAAAGGGTGAAGGTTTGGTACCATTAAAACGTTTAAACCCGCTGCATTTGTTTGCACCTGTCCTAAGTCAGGAATCTGATGTTCAGTAGTTGTCGTTTGTTGATGTGGTTCATACGTGTTTCTCGTTTCTCGTTTTTATATAGATTAGACCGTTGGTTTTCCCGTTTGAATGGTTTTACACTATTAATTTTTGGGGCCCTTTATAGCTTACTGTTCGGTGTGAGCCTAGGCTCCGTGTTGAAGACCGTACTTTGACCTATAATGGTTTACATTTATAAATTTTGACTTGGATGGAGAGTTGTCTCATTGGCACTCATACCACATCTTCTTATATCTATATGATAAAAAACTGTATTCACGTTCGAAAAACAAGAAACATAGGTAAAGTATTAAAATCATTAAAAACTACTTAATATCTATTTTGGGATATAAAATTGAAATGAAGGGTAAATCAATTCGGCATGTAACGTTTGCGCGAAATTTGTTCTTCGTTCGTGCGTTATTTACCTGTAAAAAAGTTACTACGTTAGCACGAATTATTAAAATTGTCTAATGAAAAATATAATTAAAAATTCGTCAACTGAAATAGATAAGTGGTTTAAACACGGCCAGAATTTGTGAATACAAGTTCTGCAAGCGGAGAACGTTTATGGCAGTTTTGTATATGATTTAATGTCAAATGCTTCTGAAAATGAAAGCCGCAAACTATTTCTAATTATTACTTATCTTAAAAATTTGTCACCAGTGAGTCTATAATACAGCAAAGAATTTGAACGACTGTTTCAAATAAAAGTTCAAAAGATACCAACAATTTCCCAGAGTATTTTAACATCGAGGACTGACTTCGGCCGTATTCACATTGAGCTAAACTCGGTGTGGTGTAAGTGTACTCTACACTTTAACTAAACTCAATTACGTTCCCATTGATGAAAACAATGTTTACATGTAGTTTAAAACATGTTAAAACAGTTGATAGTCAATGTATTGTGTGCCTTGTGTGGGTTAAGTGTTCATAAAACAAGATATTAAGAACGTGGATTTTATTGTGAATATTTAAGGAAGTTACATATATGGAATAAATATGATAATAATCATACTATGAATTCATGTATTTTCCTTTTTATATGAGAAAACCTAAAAAAATTGCTCCGTTAAAAACATGATTATATTTAATAGCCTTAGTGGACTATTTGATTTTCAGCGGGGGAAAAAGAGGGGGGGGGGGTTGCTGATAGAATATTCATTTTATATTGATTGTACGGCTTATATTTCAGCACGAAAAGTATTTTCACTTTTATACACAACTATGTCACGCAAAGTCCTTCATTTTGTAGGACAATATATTCATTATCATCATGTCGTACAGTCAAATTTACTTATCAAATCTTTGTTTCTATGAAAGAATTTACTAAAAGTTTAAAGTAATTTATGGTAACGAAATATCTGACTTAATAATCTACAAGTGATGCATTGATTTCGTTCGTTAAAATCTATGACATCACTACACACACGGGAATAACGAACGAGTCGGGATATATAGCTTTTCGGCTGTTTCTTTTCTTATGCATCCTTTACTTATATAAATATTCGGCTTTGCGCGTTCCTGATGGGGGTTTATCCAGACACGCGGTTCGGACACATACATTTTATGGAGTGTTGTTTTAATTTTTTATTTTTAAGGAATATAACAAAACGTTGAAACGCAAATGCCAAATACTGACTAAAACACCATGACCAGAAATTTGGAATTGAATTATTTTTTATGTACCTGTAAGGATTTTAACTAAATAACATTCAAGTATATGTCAGAATTTTACCAAAAAGAGATTTCTGCATGGTGTGAACGCCATATTCATACTAAAATGACCGAACATTAAAAAAGAGTTTTCTCGAAGAGAACATTTTTAATAATAATAATATAAAATGAAATAGGAAACTTTGTACTTTCCTGTCTTTACTGAAAGCCATTTCATTAAGCTGAATCTTATAACTACACAATTTGCACCTTATAGCACCCGCACAAGGTGCATCTTTTTCTTACAACTGCACAAACTGCTTTTTTTAAATAACGCTAGGTACATTTCAATTATTGCTGCACAAGGGTTAATCTTCAATTGAGGACCAGCAATCCCGAAAGGTTTAACCAGATACAACTTTGGTAATCTATTCATGTGTTAGAAATCCTTAGTATTTTGAACAAGTCAAAATTTTGTTTATGTTCATACATTTTTATGCTAACTGTCCAAAAATACTTTCTAATATCAACTTTACCGATTTTAACTCTCTTCAGGTGAAAATTTGTCTTGTCTACTAAACATATTATGAGCAACTTGTATCATAAGCTCAGTAGTCAGTAACCTTTCTAAAATTGTCCGTTTATGAATTTATCAATTATTCATAAACTAAGGTTTCAACTTCCGCAGTTAAAGTTGACCTAGATGGATCTGGCTATTATTTTGTTTGAACCTTTTTGGTTTTAAAACTCTTCAACGGGTTCGGTCCTCATACATCATTGGGTTTCAAATATTCTGCTTTGAGCGTTCCTGATGAAGGTAAATCAAGAAAAGCGCATCGAATTTATAAAGTATTCTTTTCATTTTTTCTTGTAGAACATTCTGATTCATGAAATCTGCTCTAGCATATAATACATGCATCAGACAAAAAAGATATACGGTCTGGATTATTGTGTATAATACATTATTGTAAATCTGGTATAAAATTACAGTTACTTTTCCGAAAATTTTAGTTCCGTTTTGACTTGAAAGGAGAATGCAATATACCAACCCCAAGTATCTCTCTGACATACAGACATGTATAAATTACGCTTTATCACTTGACAAATACGGCCAAAAGAGGGATTCACAGTTAAACTTATCATTCATTCGAGGCTCGAAATTCTGTAAGCCAGACGCGTATTTTGTCTACATAGAACATATGCAAACATTTTTGCAGTTGAACAATTATCTATTTTTTCGATTTGTACCTGTATTAATTTTGTTTATTACTTCAATAAAACAAGATTCTATATATCATGCAAACCAGGATAGTTTTTGAGCTAGTAAACAAATATATGTTTTTCTTAAAAATTTGGTAAAAAGCCAGCTTCAAATAACGTATATAAAACAGATTTACCAGCTGATCCTGCTCCACAATAAACGCCTAAATAGACTACGACAGGACAACTTTGTGTCCTCCAAAAATTACCAAATATCGAATATCTTTTGTTAAGATATTTCCAGAAGAAGATATTCCAAATGGTAAAATTTGAGAAAATGAAATATTTTTCTTGTCTAACAATAACTTAACTAAAAACCTAGACATTTCTGATATTGTAAATGTATATTGATAAGGTAATAACCGGAACGTTAATCGAACTTAAACAAGAAGAAACAACTTTTTGACGTATTGCTTAGCCTCTTTAATCTCTTACAATTTTATTTACCGTTTTTTCATATGTTTATTTATGTGTCAGAAATATAAACCCATGATCTCTCTTCTTGATATCGTAATAGACACAGTTAACGAATCTATTTTATATGGGTTATCTAAAACTTCATTAATATCACCATTCATTTTTAATTCTGTAATAGCTTTCAAAATATATGCTGAGCTCTCAAAAACTGATTGGTTATTTGTTCTTGATTAAAAGGAAAAACGCAACTTTTTCTTCAGTCCTTTAAAGTTAATTAAGAGGTTTTAAAGTATTTTTCCCAAAACTGTACATAGAGAAAATCCAAAATAACTGTCCATTTCTGTGAAATAATGGAGCCAATTATTTCCCAGGAATGGACAGTTATTTTGTTCTTTGCTAACTTAAAATACAGCTTAAATAAACAGAGTATAACATTTAAAAGAAGTGTGTGTCATTTTGTAATGTTTTTTTTTTCATTCTCCCCATGTTGAACCAAATAATCCGCAGGCAAAATGTTAAGATTAAGCTGACCATCTAATCACTTAACGAAGCATTTATGAACAGTAGAATACTCACTATAAAAAGATTTTGAATAATGTCGACCCAGATTTATGTTTTAAGTAAATGGATACGCATGTCTTTCCTGTAGTGGGATTGAAAGGATATTTATTTTTGTCTTCAAGTGGTATGTCGGAGAGAAAAAATCCTAATAATTATGCATATATGTAAATGGTTTATGTGTTTTTCGTTTGATACATATTGGATGTAGAAATGTAAAAGAAAAATGAAATGGTCAACTAGAATGAATTTCCAGGTATGTAACACCTTAGTCTAAGTTACTCAACTAATAACGGTGTGCTCGATTATAAGTCATTTCGGAAAGAAAATGTAATTATGTATTTAGAACCATTATATTAGATGAAACCTAAACAAGAAAACAGTGTGTCATGCATAACCCAACATTTTGTCTTTCCCTTTGCTCATTATAACAAACAAAATAAAATGTAATGCATTTTTAGATGAGTCTTAAATTGTAATCCAAGTAAACTGAAAGTATGTTTCTTTCTTTTTATTATCAGATAGGAAACAAACACGTTTTTGAAAAATCCGCATGATTAAAAACATTTCTCAATTCCGTTTTGTATGTTTTTAATTTGCGTGAAAAACTACTTTTTTTTTATATCTCTTCGTAAATTTTACGGACGCCATCACGAGTTGGTTGACCGTTATAGAATATTCGTTTCACAGATGATAACGGATATGTTCCTACTGTCGCAATCCCGTCCCCTTTTCCCGAATGTGACATTCCGATTCAGACTTATTACGGGGTTTGTACTAACATGAGCAACACGACGGGTGCACATGTGAAGCAGGATCTGCTTACCGTTCCGAAGCACCTGAGATCACCCCCAGTTTTTGTTGGGGTTCGTGTTGAGCAGTCTTAAGTTTTCTATGTTGTGTTTTGTGTACTAATGTTTGTGGGTTGGTCTTTTTCTTTTTTAGCCATGGCGTTGTCAGTTTAATTTCGACTTATGAGTTTGAATGTCCCTCTGGTATCTTTCGTCTCTCCTTAACAGATCGTCGTGTGAATCTTATAGTGTTATATGTCCACTTTTGATAAAAAAGGAGATTTTTATAGTGTTGTATCTCCATTATTTTTTTCAGGTATTTTTGCTTAAAAATAATAAATTGTTATCGAAATTATCTTAGTAGTACTTTGCTTAGATTGATTAAAACTCAATCTATTAGCAAATTCGTAGTAAATTAAGCAGTCCAGAACAGGGAATATTACACAGTTATAATATCCATGGTCTATCTCATATAGAAATATAGGAGATACATTTCTAAAACAACAATGATTGTAGTGAAATAGGGATGATTTATTTATCTAAGTTGCTTGTCTATTTAAAAAACAATCGAACAAAAAGTTACTCTTCATGTACGTAAATTCAATTACTATATAACTTTTTATGTCTCAGTCAAATATTTAAGATATTGCGCTTTTAAACTTAATTTAAATTTTTAACATTATTACCAAATGGGAAATACATCTTTATTGGATTCACACGACGAGATGCATAATTCAAAAGTTATCCATACCCCTTAAAATTCTATTCATTGGTTCTATATTCAAATTATAACTACGAACGTTTAAACAATATACCGAATATGACATGTTGATTCTATTAAACCACAATATTATTGTAGAAACTATCCGACTAACTCTTCTGTTTATATCATATATGTATATATTAAAATGCAACAAACGGTTTTTGTTATACAATATCAAATTACAACACCTTAAATTTCAAGGAGATGGAACTTTAAACAGTAAAATTAAAAGCAAATCGTTAAGTAAAAAAGTATTTTCTTTAATTTTCATTATTGAATGAGTTTTCGTCTTAATTCAATATCGCGTTAAATCCTTCAGAATTATGAGTAAACACACAAGTGGCCATGGAAATATCAAACGGGCAAAACATCCGGATGACTGAAGATCAATTATATAGAATAATTCTCCGTTCCTGACAAAGAATGGACAGTGTGTATAAACGATTTACATCACTGGTGTATTTTAACTATTTATTCATTTTTACCGTCTGCATTCTAACATAATATTCATAACTATCAAATTATATATTCAGGTTTAATCGACCATTTTCTACGTAAGGAAATGCCTGTACCAAGTCAGGAATATGACAGTTGCTTTCCATTCGTTTGATGTGTTAGAACTTTTGCTTTTCCCATTTGATAAGGGACTTTCCGATTTGGATTTTCCTTGGAGTTCGGTATTTTTGTTATTTTACTTTTTTCTATATCAAACTCAACTTGTTCCTTGAGACAGGGGTGGAACAGTTGCGTTGTGGTAGTTCCTGGTGCCGACTTTTTACTGTTGGCGGAGCGTGTGTCGTAGGGACAGAATATGTTAGTGAGTTTTGATCTTTTACGGTAGAAGCACAATCCGTCGTTGAACTACTTATCTGAGAATTGTTTTAATGACTGAAATCCTTATACAGATCCTTGGATGAGGCTAGCAAAAATGACTTCACATCAAATCCTCCTATATTGAAAAGTTTGCAAGCTTATGCTTCCGACTAGCAAGAGGATTATCCACAAATTCACGAACCGTACCTCACTCATGGAGATATTCAATCTTAAAGATCTTATTACGATGGTTCAAAGCGTTAATTTCAGTTTTGATAAATCCTTCTAAATCAACGGTTTTAGTTAAAGTCAGTGTTGAAATTGACCTAAATTTGAATTCATTCCTGATTAAAGTCATACGACGAAGGCTTGCACGCAACTGTAGATGCACGACCACTGGTACTTATAGCTTTTGTAATAACAGAGCTTATTCGTGGGGAGGTATTGTCCTTGTCTTTTTAAATTCCTAGAAAAAAATCCTTTATCTGTCATTTTAAGGCCTTGTTCAAAGAACAATTTAACAAAGGACTTCATAAGCTGTTGAAATATCGCTGTCGCCTTTCTTCAAATGTTAATTTCCGTCCGTTTGTTTGCCTACTGAAATTTCTCCTATGGACATATCTATACTTTACTCGTCTTGAGACTATAGTGAGAGTCGATGGTAAAAAGATGTACATGTAGCTGCACTAGTTTTGAGTGCATACATATGGTCACGGTATGAAAATGGATTAACGGTCAACGAACTTAATTTCATTCATTTTAAGTGTTATGTCTATAGATAAAATAGTATATAATGTATAAATCTTAAGTGTAATTTAATCTTTTACATGAGCAACAAGACGAATGTCAAAATAAGAGCAGGATCTGCTTACCCTTCCGGAGCACATGAAATCACGTATTGCTCAGTCTTTCGTTTACTTTGTTGAGTTTTGTAGACTGTTCCTTGTCTTTTGGTCGTTTTTCGTTTTTTGTTTTTTTTTACATGGGTTTGTAATTTTACAACAATGTAACAATGATTTTCACTTAATTGGACATCCTTGATGACATCCTTGTTTCATTCTATTTCAGCCTTGTGGTTAAACACTAACTTTTCCGGAACTGGTTTTAGTTTGAAATGCTCCAGATTGTAGATAAGAAACAGGATACATGTCGAATACTAGTGGTTTATATTTATTTAATTTTTTTCATAAATCAAAACCTTGTTCTCCCTCAAGTCGATGTCCGGGTTACATAATAATATTGCTTGTACTTGCATTATTACTTGGATTATATATTAAGTATTAGCACGAATTAAATTTAAGTTACAAAACAAATGTTTTTTCCAAGAATATACTCGCTGTTTTTTTTTTGTCGATTAAATAGACATGGACCACCTTCAATTCATTCAGCTTTTGGTATATAAAAGGTTGAAGTCAGCGTTGTCTGGATTAGTTTTATCATCTGGAAGTAAGGTAAAGTATAAATGCATGTTTTTGTGTTTTAAGCATGTAAGGTAAATAGTAATTTACGTTCGTGTTTAATCATATCTTTATATGCCACATATGGCACATGTAGAGCAGGATCTGCTCACCCTTCCGGAGCACCTGAGATTACCCCAAGTTTTGGTGGGGTTCGTCTTGCTCAGTCTGTAGTTTTCAGTGTTGTGTTTTGTGTACTGTTGTTTATCTGTTGGTCTTTTTTTCTTTTTAGCCATGTCGTTGTAAGTTTATTTTCGATTTATGAGTTTGAATGTCCCTTTAGTATCTTACGCCTCTCTTTTAAACAATAATTTCATAACCAAACAAATAGAGCACTCGGCTGTTTGTAAATCATGTGAGTAGAAACACAATTTCTAAAACTACATTATAGCCGACTATACGGTATGGGTTTTTCCCATTGTTCAAGGCCGTACGGTTGCCTATAATTGCTTATATCCACTTCATGTGAACGGTGGAGGATATTTGTCTCATTTGCAATCATACCACATCTCCTTATTTTTATATTATATGTAGGGTCTTCTTAATGTAATTTTTTCTATTATTTGAATACATCATGAATATAGAGAGTTCTTGTTGCAAATCATTGTCAAAACAGCACGACAAACATTACACTGTATTTTAGTTCGAGGATATATTAATGTGATATGAATATGTACCCTGCTTTCTACTAGATTGACACACGTAGACGTATGGAATTTCAATATATAATGTATGCCCTATATAAGCCGCCTTTCGTTGGAGCACCACAGTGAGTTATGATGTAAAGGAGAATATTCCACAAACTGTATCAGCAAAGACTAATATGAGCATCTGCCTTCTCATTTCCCAAGCTTAACCATGAAAGAACTTACTGTCAGTGTACTTCATAAAATCTTAGTTAAAAAATGGTTGTCCACTATACGTTAAGTAAATAATCATGTCACATTTAAATTAGTATATCACATTTTGAAAAACTAATACTGCCAAACTGATCTTCGTCTTTGAGCTATTTTTCATATTTTGCAGACAATGACGACTTATTTCCTTTTAATAGTTCTTATTTCGGCGTCAGCGCTTATTGTAGAAGATGTATTTCCACCAAGGTTAGAAGAATGCTACTCAGGACAAACTGACAAGAACACAACCCCATATGATGTTCAAACGAGCTGTTTAGAGAGTTTTTTGGCAGAAATGTACAAAAATACAAGCTCAACAGGTTTAGGGAAGGATGCCTTTGACTGGCTAGATTCCTTCGGCAGAAAATTACATTTTCGACTGAGACGACAAACACGGTACAGGTTGCGCGTAAGGAAAGAAATACGGACATTAAGTGAAACTGAATTCGAAAACTTTATCGACGCAGTAAAAGCCCTGAAAAGTGACACAGTAAGTTTATTAGTAACCATGGTAATGATCAGACAGTTGGACTTTTCTGTAATTTATCTTTGTCCATTTTTTTGGATAAATACCAAAACTAGATAGTTTCTGTTAAATCTGTAATAAACATTAAGGCAAATCCAACCTTAACAAATTGTACATACGCCTGTCTAATGGTGAAAAAAGGATATTGTTTAATTACCAATGAGGTAACTTCCTACCGAAGACAAACTAACCAGATTGTAAACAACACATTGACTGCTACCGTCTTATAACGTAAACCCCACATTTCCTTAAATGTTTTTCTAGTTTTACCATCTATATTGTCCTTTTGTTAAAAGATTCCCTTAAAATCTTCTTATGTCTTCATCTGTGTAAGGAGGAATATCCAAAATTTAAAAAAAAAATCATGCATATAAATAAAATTTTGTTTTACAAACTTTTTACCAATTTCAAATACTACCATAGGTGTAACCGTCCTGTTTGTTTTTACCTGTCATCTTCACCTAAGTAATACCTACTTCTTTTTTTAAATGAAGCCTCCGGTTTCAGGCCGTTTTTATCTTTATTTAATGCATACGGATAATTGGGTTACATATGTATGTGTCTGTTATATCTTTCACTCAGAATGTAATTTGTTCAATCGATAATGCTGTATTTTTCAGTCGGTCTCACCCAACAAGTATGATTCGTTTGCACTTATGCACCAGAGAGGCGCCGGAAAATCTGCACATGATGGTCCAAACTTTGTAAGCTGGCATAGATATTTCTGCGTATTGTAAGTATTGGTTGAACATGATGAAGACATCAGTTTAATTGAGGGTTGGTACTGGCATGTCAGTAACTGCTAGTAGTCCTTTGTTAATTTATTTTGATCATTTTCATTTTGCTTTGTTTCTTCTGTTACCTATTCTATCATCGGACTCGGACTTCTTTTAAACTGAGTTCAACTGTGCGTATTGCTGTGTTTTGTTTATTCCACATTGGCTAGAGGTATAGGGGAGGGTTGAGATCTCACAAACCATGTTTAACCCCGCCACATTTTTGCGCCTGTCCCAAGTCAGGAACCTCTGGCCTTGTAATGTTTGTTTTGGTTCATTTATATGATTCGGAATTTATTGTGACTCTCATTTTTTCTGAACTAGTATACTTTATTATTTAGGGGCCAGCTGAAGCCCACCTGCAGGTGCGGGGTTTTCACTCTGTGTTATAGACCCATTGGTGGCCTTAGGTTTTAGACTTTTGGCTGTCAAGATACAAAAAAAACTGAAGTATAACAGTTTGAACCTTAAGCGGAATAATACTAGGCGTGAAAATATTGTAAGGGGACTACCATTTGATATTCAAGATTGGTTTGGGTGGGATTCTCCTCTGAAGGAATATTCATTTTCACCTTTGGCAATGTTCGCTTACTGTTTTGAGCGAAAATTTATGCTATATTCTTTACACAATTATGTGTTTTTCAGTTCTTACTGGACCAGATAAATTATTTTCACTACGGATCTTCGGCTAATGTTCCAACCACCTAAGGCAAAAAGTACCATAGATGGTCCTGGATTATTTCTCTTTAAAATATTTTGACCATTAAGTGCATCTAGATTTCACACATTCATGCTTTAAAGTTTTGGTTTGGAGCTGAATCCAGAGAATCTCTTCGGTAGCGCCTAATTTATATGTTGCCTATTTATATATATATATATTCTATGCTTCAACCAGCAATGATTAAAATTTAGATTACCATGACATAGCAAGTGTCAAAAAAGAGCACGATAATATTGATTAGATGTCATGTGTGTTGTTGCCATGTTTTTGATATATCGACAGTTAAACTTGTGTTATGGGTCTGCATTTTTTTTCTCTGTACAGAAACTAGTAATTACGAAACGGACATGACGGAGTTTTCTTAATTTGCTCTAGTTACATTCCTTTTGTCCGATATTTAGATAACTCACGTTTACCTGGATTTGGAAATGTGTCTACTCCGCAATTTGAGTGACTGAAATGAATTAGTTTTCTCGTCATTACGCTGGAAGGCTATTCTACCACAGGAATATATTACCTTAACTGTATTTGGCAAAACTTTTGGGAATTATTTTGTCCTCAATGCTCTTCAACTTCGTACTTTATTTGGCCTTTTTAACTTATTTTGATTCGAGCGTCACTGATGAGTCTTTTGTAGACGAAACGCGCGTCTGGCGCAAATACAAAATTTCAATCCTGGTATCTATGATAAGTTTATATAGTAATCAAACTATTATTTTCACTATCCTTTTATATTATCTTTATCTATCGATTCATTGATAATTTTTACATTGTTTTTGCATTAGCGGTCTACAATTTGTGTTGTTTGGAGATACATGTATCTTTTGATTGCTATAATTTGGTCTAGTTTTTATTTTATACCTTTTTGTGGAAAGACCTTTTATTTATGTTCTGATTATGTTTTTCTTCTTCTTCTGCCACTTTTTTGCGCTGTATAGTGGTTTCGCAAGATGTCGCTTAAATATTTTGAATATCATATCTTTTGAAACTCACCCTGTTTAACCGTTCACTTTTATTGGCAAAAGTTATATTTCCACATATTGTTTTTCTTTTGAGCGCATTTCCTCTGTAACCGTAAATGAAACATGAGAAATCGACGGATTTATTTTTCAAAATTGCCTGTTATATCCTTAGGATGTTCTGTTCTATTTTGACCGAAGTAATACGTAACTCCATTTTTATTTCCCCATCTGTATTTGACAAAAGTAACAAGTTAATGTATTTCAAGAAACGCAAGTGATAGAAACCTAAGGTATTTAGATTTGAAGTCCTTGGTTCACAAAAAGGAAATTGAGGTCAAGGTTAAAGGTCAGGGCTTTGTTCTAAATTTGGATTTTTTAGTTTTCGCTTTTCCTGAGAAACCGTAAAAAATAATGGCAAAAGAACCATACAAAGTTGTAAGTTGCAACATGTCGTAAATCATAGATTTTGGTCGCAAGGGTACGGTGTCTTTGAATAATAGTTTTCCCTGCAGAGTAAAATAAAAATTGTATGGTAATGTAACGTATTAACCATAAAGTAGAGACCTTGTGTATTTTGCTTTGAGAACCTTCCTAAATGACCTTGACATTGATGTCAAGATCAAATGTAAATTTGACGTTTTAGATTTTGACATTTGCTTTAACTTAATATTGGTACATGATAAAACCACAGGGTTTTTTGCATTAAGTTGGAAGATGTATGACCTTAAAAAAAGTCAACCGGAAGTGACCTTGAATAAACCGTGAATAGCATTGTTTGCATTTCTTTCAAGGTAAAGTACCTAGAAACCATATATTTCTAATCGTCATAAATAAATCTTTTTTTATATATAATTTTGCGATTTGAGACAGGATATAGCAAATATCTCTCTTTTTTTCAATCTAAAACATATGGAAACCGTGTATTTTTTGGAATCAGTGTAATAAAGCTATTATATGATACCGGAAGTGACATTTTCTTCACCGGTTCATGCAAATTATTGCCCGTATTTCAGGCAAAAACAAATTTAAACATATATTTATTTTTAATTTTTAAAAGAAACCTATGATTTGCCGCCAGTAGTAACTTTGACTTAACCGAAAGTGGCTTCTTATCAACCTTTTAGAAATTTTATTGGGGAAAGACCTGTAATTGTTCTCTGAACAATTTTATTTTAATTGTAATAGTAAATGTACTGGTCGAAACCACTAGAATTCTTACGATAGAAATCATTTGCATAGTAATTTCCTACATGCGAAATGTAAAATAGACCAATCTACACCATGAACTACAATGCATGTCGGCTATTTCAAGTCTACTATCATTTCAAACACGTGAGTTAAACATGTTAAAACGTGTCGTTTTCATTGTACATCGGAATCTCATGTTTAATTTCTTTGTTCATCTAAGGTCATTAGTGTAATATACATATAGAATCTTCAATTTGCATGCTAAGATTTTATAAATATTCCTCTCCAGCTGTAGCATTTGAATTTTTTCTCGACTTATTAAAGTAGTACGGTAATTTGTCCTGGAATTAATCACACAGTATTCACTTTCCAATTAAACACATATGAGCTCTTTCAAATTATTTTCAAAACAATGGATTACAAGATTTGTATGCTCTATTAATTTTTCGTATGGAATATTCTATTGTCTTTCAAAAAACAATGCACTTTCATAAGAATAGATAATACAGCACAAACATCCTACATGATATCAACCATTACATGTTGGACACATGGATTAAAGACAAGGACAACATGCTTTTACACCGGTTGTGTTGACTTTTTGGCTTGACCTGCTATTAAAGTATTTACATTAAAACTAGTCTTATTCAGTATTTTCCATTATTTGTTATGTAAATAGACATGGAAACCTGTTAATTGTCGAAGTCTTTATGATGCCCTCCTGTGGTCTCTTATTTAATTTTGTCTTTTGTTGCTGTCTCATTATCATATACGCCACATCTCCTATAATTCCTAGTTTAAAAGAGAGGAGAAAGATACCAAAGGGACATTCAAAATTATAAGTCGAAAATAAACTGACAACACCATGGCTAAAAAAGAAAAAGACAAACAGACAAACAGCAGTTCACAAAGCAAAACATAGAAAATTAAAGACTGAGCAACGCGAACCCCACCAAAAACTGGGGTTGATCTCAACTGACCCGGAAGGGTAGCAGATCCTCCTCCACATGTGGCACCCGTCGTGTTGCTCATGTAAGTACAAACCCGGCGATAAGTCTTATTCGGTAGGTCACATTCGGGGAAAAGGGGACGGGATTGTTGTGACAATAATTGGAACATATCTGTTGTCATCTGTGAAACAGATATTCCATAAGGGTCAACCAACTCGTGATGGCGTTCGTAAAATGTACGAAAGGATGATTTCAACTTCACCACTTAGCACTTTTGATTTTATAGCTTCCTTGTGAGCAGCAACCCTCTATCAAGGAAATAATAATAGGAAATACAAGCCCTGGAATATCGTAACAACTGGGAAATATATATTCCGTATGCAGGCGCTGCTGGAATATTGCTACATAGAAATGGAAAGTCACAACTGGGAATCTGAAATCATCTCTTTTGTCGTAAAGTGTAAAACATATTAAAAAACATCGTATATGTGTTTATAGCAAAATAAAGGAAAATAACAGAAATAGTGTATTAGTCCAAATGAAGAAAAAAAAAAGAAAAGAAAAGACGCTGCTCTTTTGGTGTTGTTATTCATCTCAAAATTTGCCCTTGTATACCTGTTGTGAATCCAGGAGTAGCAAAAACAAAAATTAAGGATGAATGAATTAAATCATATTCTCATAAACTAATTTACACAATTACAGAGACAATTAGTTTTTACAATATAACACTGATAGTGCAATCTTCAGTGCATGTAATAACATAAATAATTTCTGAGAGCATACAGCATTTGGCTTTAGTGTTTTCGACAATGATCCTTTGATTGACTTTTTTACCTTTGCAATGACAGAAGAATGTTGAATACCACAAAATCTTTTCACTTCCAAACGAAAAAAAAATGTGAGTGCATTTTACGGGTATTTGCCAAACGCTTTTCCTATTTCACGTGATAACTGAAAGGTTCAGTAGCATTTGTTGTCGAATCTGAATGCTTTTGCAAATACTTTGTTGGTTTTTGTTTGTGTAGGTTGGTTGCTGTGTCGCGAACAAATGAATGCAATTTTTGTGTGTTTATACACCAAATTAGTGACTATGGTTCAAGTATTGAAAACTATGATGAGTTTATTCTTAGGAAAGAAACAATTATTCGATAATCTGAGCATAAAACTAATTTCCATATATTCTGATCTGAAAATGTAACCACATAAGAAGAAAAAGTAAGATGCAATCTTATTCTTGCAATCCGTAAAAAAGGTGTTGTATGTCATTGAACACGCTTGTATTTATGCCACAACCATGAAACAACATTTTATATATCATTTTTGTGGTTTGTTTTCCTTTCCATTGTTGTGACAATGGTACCGGAAATAGTGCATGAATGTTGTATTTTATTCGGAAGCATATTTTCTTATTTGGGAATGCCTCTCAAATGTCTTCCAATCAAAAGTACGGATTCTTATGAAACACACACGTACTGTAATTATAAGTAGGTAATGTTATGAATCACGTGTCAATATTTGATTGTTATTTGTTCGTTCGGTATAATAAAACAATTATGGCCCATTGAGTCGGTGAATTTTGTTCGACATCCTTAATTTGTCTAAATAATTTTAAAATTCTTCACATAGTATGAATTTGTCTAAGAAGGTTCTTGATTTTCTTGACAAGTGTCTTGACAGTATGAACATTGTCTTAAAATTTCACGACACTTCCTGTATCATCTGATAAGAGTCTGGATTAGTCTCGACCAATTCTTGACTGTCTTAAATTTGTCTCGTTCTGTCTTGACATATTCTTAATAATGTCTGAATAATGTCTGAATATGTCTCGACATATTCTCGACATTCTAAATAATGTCTGAATATGTCTCGACACATTCTTGACAGTCTTAAATATGTCTTGACACTATCTCATCAGTATAAATTTGGCCTGAAATGTGAACAGACTTATTCTGCACTGTTTATGACATTCTATTGCTGTTATTTACTCCTTTTATTATGGCTAAACTAAACTTTGAAGAATCAAGGATCAATTTGGTATAGTAAGATACCCTTTTGGTGCAACTAAGTTGGAATACCCTGAATAATTCCTCATGTAGTTTAATTTTGATTTATTTTAATTAAACATTTAATTAATTGTTTTCACTTGGAATATAAGTCAAAGTTACTAACAAACAGCATTTAGATTTTGCTGTTCATAAAACTGCCAGTCAAATTTGCTTTACTAAAGTAGGTGTCTTATAGGCAGTTTTAAATGTGACCATGTGTCTCTTTGGACCCCACAATTCATCTTTTGATTTTGTGGATAAAAAAGAGGGTGGGGTGCTTTCGTTTAGGTCAAAGAATTTGTTCCCATCTTGATTCAAAACCTTATTCATTTTTAGAACAACCCAAAAACATTTTTATTCAAATTTTAGTGTTGAATTTTATAATTTTTATCAAAAATAAATATTTGTGATAACTCCTTCCTGAAAAGAAAACAAATGTTTAGAACTACATGTATATTGTGCATGTCTGTTTGAGATCCATTTCATAAGACCAATGATTTCTATAGAAATATAAATCATTAATGGAACCCATTATAAACACATTTTTATTATTATTCCTGGAGTAGATAATAATTTTCTTTTAATATTTGGGAATTACTCAATTTGTTTTATGTTAAAATAATTAACTTCATAATTTTGATGAAAAAATCCATTTTAATTCAATTTTTTCATCAAAATGATGATTTTCATTTTCATCTATCAACAAACTTTTGAAATTGTAGTGGCATGTTCGGCCAACTGATAAGTTGTATGGCTGATTACAGATAAAGCAGTAATTTCTATTTGACAGTAGCGTGTACTCTTGTGTGTGAAATACCTTAATTTTATGGGAACATCCTGTCCATGTGTAATACTTAATATATATATATATTCCAACAGATGACATTACACAAATTTTCTTCTGTTAAATGAATGATTTGTATATCATCATAATTTGCTATTCATATATACCACATTTTGGTATTATATGCTTATTGTTTTGGGCTAAGTAAATACATATTATTTCTTGTTTTCTTCTTGTGCTTCTAAAACAAACAAAAGTAATTATAATTGTAGTAATTTTTTCATAATATATTCAGAACAAAAATCAGTTTTCGAAGTATATTTTCTTATTTTTGGGAATGCCTCTCAATTGTCTTCCAATCAAAAGTACGGATTCTTATGAAACACACACGTACTGTAATTATAAGTAAGTAATGTTATGTATGCTAATTGTTTTGGGCTAAGTAAATACATATCATTTCTTGTTTTCTTCTTGTGCTTCTAAAAACAAACAAAAGTTATTATAATTGTAGTAATTTTTTCATAATAAATTGAGAACAAAAATCAGTTTTCGAACGAAGATGTAAAGGAAACAGAAACAGAGCAATACAAGACTTGATCTTTGCTAAACACATTTGGATAATAATTGCTAGCAAAGATTTACGCTTTAACAAATACAAACCTAAAACGAAATTAAAAAAATAAATATCAGCTGTCAATTAAGTTTAACGCTACTTTGAAAACAGATAAGATGACACCAAGAGGTTAGTAAAAAAATCATCAGTTGAAGAATCACATACAATACAATAGAAAAAAAAAAAAAACAACACAGCAAAAAAACACTGTCCAACAAACTTCCGGTTGAGCAACGCAAAATGGAGCATTAACAGGTGGTGAACTTATTTGAGGGAACAAATAACAAATCGTGCTTGCTTTACATGAAAAATAAACAAAAAATATGTTTTTATGATCTGAAATTTAATCTGTGCAAATATTTTAAACCATCAGTGTCCGGCAATATGTTAAAACATATATATTTTGTACTTATAATATCAATTTAGATGTATTGATACTTGAGATTTTTGAAGAATGGACATAAATGCGAGATTAATTATTCCAATTAATGCTGCATACAAGATGATACCTATTTCGTCGCAGTTTTCGCAATAAGGAAAACATCGCAATTTTTTTTAATTTTGCAGTACATAATCAATATGCTAATGACTTCATATATTACCTCTTTGAATCGATTAATTATGACGACTCGCTTTGATATCAACATTTCTATGATACAGATTCGAGGAGGCTCTTCGGGAATATAATAGCAGAGTGACTCTTCCATACTGGGATTCAAGAGCAGATTATTTGATGGACAACCAAGAGGATTCTATCTTATTTACTGAAATTTTTTCGGGGAACCCAAAAGGAGTTGTATATACAGGTCCATTCGCATATTGGTCAACTCCAATACAACCGAGTACGTTGTTAAGACGTGAACTAGGAATAAAAGGCTCTCTCATTAACCCAGAGAGGTTAAAAGCAGTGTTTAGAAAACGATACCACTGGGAAATTCTAAGACCAACAGCTCCAGATAGTGACCATGCCAATCTAGAGTCACACCATGATAATGTTCATAGGTGGGTTGGAGGAAATAGGGGTCATATGGCAAGCATAATATTTAATCCAATGGACCCAGTTTTCTGGCTTCACCACTGCTTTGTAGATTATCTTTGGGAAAAATTCAGAGAACGCCAAAAAAACAAGTTAGGAATTAATTCAGAAACAGACTATCCATCAACCACTATACTAGAGCACATGCCAAATAGACTTATGGATAATTTGAGACCCCAAAAATGAATATTCAAGGATTTAGTAATTCATTTACAAAACAAATTTATAAATATGCACCTGCCCCGACTTGTAGAAATAACTGTGGAGGAGCTTTTAACGAATATTTGTTCTGTGATATGAGAAAAAGGGCGTGTGTTTCCAGATCGAGGTATGAGTTCATTGGTCTTAGAGGATTTAGAAGAGTTCATTATTGGAACCTGTCAAAGGAAAAGGGAAAAAGTGTCACCATTCCCAGATTTTTCATGAATCTTAACCAACTTTTGGATCAGCAAGCAATATCATCACAGATAGGAGGCGAACTAGGATGGGTATCACAGATAGGAGACGGAATGGGAGCTGAATCACAGATAGAAGGCGGACTAGGATGGGCATCACAGATAGGAGACGGAATGGGAGCTGCAGCACAGATAGGAGGCGGACTAGGATGGGCATCACAGATAGGAGACGGAATGGGAGCTGCATCACAGATAGGAGGCGGACATGGAGGTGCAACATTGATAGGAGACGGAATGGGAGCTACATCACAGATAGGAGGAGGATATGGAGGTGCATCACAGATAACAGGGAGACATAGAGGTGCATCACAGATAAGAGGGAGACATAGAGGTGCATCACAGAAAGGAGGAGGACATGGAGGTGCATCACTGATAGGAGGGAGACATAGAGGTGCATCACGGATAGGAGGGAGACATAGAGGTATATCACAGATAGGTGGAGGACATGGAGGTGCATCACAAATAGGAGGGAGACATAGAGGTGCATCACAGATAAAAGGACATGGAGGTGCAAAACAGATAGGAGACGGAATGGGAGCTACATCACAGATAGGAGGACATAGAGGTGCATCACAGATTGAAGGGAGACATAGAGGTGCATCACAGATAGGAGGCGGATTGGGAGCTTCGTCACAGATAGAAGAGGCACTAGGAGCTTTACCCGACATATCAGCATTCGGAGCTAAAGAGAACAGTCAACTAACTCGAACTTCAATGGCTCCGACAATTACAAGAAGATTTAGGACGCACTTCGATAAGCCTAGAACAAGGGGTCGCAGATCAGTTGATTTCAGTTTAACGGGCAATAATTTCAAAATTGAATTTGACATAAATTTTCGCCTCAGACAAGAGATGAGAAAATTAGTTCTTTGAACAGTATTCCATATCAATTCGACATTTTGGCAATGTCCCCAATAGCAATAATAAACAAACACAAGAGGAATCGAAACTCAGGACATGATGAAATTAAAAACCAAAGAACATTTAACATTACATTTCAGACAGATGGATTTTCCTATAGTGGTAGACATCTGGACTACATTTCTATAAATGAACACACACTTATGTCTGAATCTGTTGGTCTTATTGTCTTTGAGGATCCAATATCTAGTGAAACAAAAGTTTATGTAAGGGCTTACGATTCAGACGGTGAATTGTGCACACCCAGTTGTCTGGTACCAAAATCAACGTATAAGGAATGTTCGGGGCTGATAAAGATCATGTCCGATTTTCCTCGTATGTACGTTGATTCATTTAATGATGCGTTTGAGTTAGAAATGACGCCGTTTCTGAGGTTCGTTTGTGTAAATTATGGTCATCTTTTCTTTATATTAGTTATGTCTTTTATATGCCACTCTATAACTGTTGTGAAGAAATAATCAATTTGATAAAATTGAACCTTTTGCAGCAATCAAATAAAATAAATCAGAAGATATGTATACTTGCACTTCATTTCCTCAGTTTTCAATCAAATAGCTCTTCAATGAGATAGAAACCCAACAACAAAAATAATGAAAAAAACATCTAGACATTAGTTTATAGTCTTCAACTACAGATTGATGTCCCTTCAATGTGTCAAGCTCTAAATCGTCCCGAGTTTAAAAAAAAAGTTGTGAATAAATTGAATAGAAACAATCAATATCTAGTAGGAACTCAAAATAGGGTGAGATTGGATGCATCGACAGTGGATAGTGGTATTTGCAACATATTTGTCGTCATCTGTGAAACAGTTATTCCATAACGGTCAACCAACTCTTGATGGCGTCTGTAAAATTTACAAAGGGATGATTGCAGCTGCACCACTTGGAACTCTTGGTTTTATATCTTTCTTGTAAGCAGTAACCCTCTACCAAGGAAATCATGATAGGGAAATGCAAGGTCTGGAATATCGTATATAATGGAAGATATATACTCCATATGCAGGCAATGCCGAAATATTACAAAACAGAAATTGAAATTTCACAATTGGGAACTTCAACTTCATATAATAATTGCACAAGCTGCAATCTGCAACGAATCTTTATCCAAGCACCTGCACAATGTGTATCTGTATCTTACAACTGCACAAGATGCATCTTGAATATTGCAAGCTGCACAAGGTGCATCTTTTTCTTTTAAACAGCACAAGGTGCATCTCTTATTGATAAATCACACATAGTGCATCTCAATGATAAACCGCACAATGTTCATCTCAACTTTGTATTTCATAAAAGAAATGTCAACAACTGTCAAAATATATGTCCAATCTTTTATCTTTTCTTTATCCGGAAATCTTCTCGGAATCCACAGAATATTATATCCAATTGGACACAATCTAGTATGATGTAGTTTGTAAAATAAAAGTGTCAATCCAACTGCTGAGAATGTTGATGTCTATTGATGTCCTAGTCTATCTATGTCAATCTCTTTAGGGTCTGCATACTTATATATATATATACTCAAATGGAAACTTCTAGACAACGCTAGAAATTTAAATTACGCATCATTTGTTATGATCATTCTGGAAACGTTATGTAAGTGAAATAGAAAGTTCTAATCATTCCATGAGTATGAATGATTGTTCCAGTGATTTCTAAACTGCATAGTTGTAACACAATGTGTTTTATTTTGTACACAATATACAACAATGTAAACATTCTTAGGCCAAACAAAACAAATTAGGCCAACTAAATAAATATGATAGTTACAATATCATAACACCTCCCCTTAAAAAAGTCTGAGTGTAACAAAACTTTTCATGAATAATATGTACAAAAATACATAGTATATACACAATGTTTTAATAAGTTCTAGATAAAGCATCTGCTATTACATTATCTTTACCTTTAATATGTTTTACAATAACATCATATTCCTGTAACAACAAACTCCACCTAGTCAATCTCTGGTTCTTGTTTCTCATTTTATGTATGAAGGTGAGAGGATTATGATCAGTATAAACAAGAATAGGTAGGACAGTGGGATTTAAATATACATCAAAATGTTAAAGTGCAGACAACAGTGCAAAATACTCTTTTCAATAGTTGAATAATTTTTCTGATGTTTATCTAATTTCTTAGAAAAATATGATATAGGTTTTCAACATTATCATCTGTCTCTTGATATAAAACAGCTCCAACTCCTACATTGCTTGCATCAACGGCAAGTTTAAATTGTTTTCAAAGTCTGGAGTGATCAGAACTGAACTATTAATTAAAAGCGATTTGCTATTTTCAAAAGCGTTTTGACAATTTTCACTCCAGATGAATTTAGAATCTTTCCGTAAAAGATGAGTCAATGGTTGAACAACAGTAGCAAAATTTGAACAAAATTTTCTGTAAAACCAATCATGCCTAAATATCTCATAAGTTGTTTTTTATTTGTAGGAGGTAGAAATTTAGAAATTGCGTCCGCTTTAGCAATAATAGGTTTCACTTGACCTTGGCCAACTGTATGCCCTAAATAATCAACAGTGGCCTGGCAAAATTCACTTTACCAAGATTAACAGTCAAATTTGATTTTGACAATCTATTAAAAGTATCATATAAATGTGTTAAATGCTCTTCCCAGCTATCACTACATACAATAAGATCATCAATATAAGCATAACAACAGTCTAAATCTTTTATAACATTATTGATCATTCTTTGAAATGTAGCTGGAGCACTTTTCATGCCAAACGGCATTACAGTATATTGAAATAAGCCGTCTGGTGTTACAAACGCTGATATTTCTCTGTGTCAATGGGACTTGCCAGTAACCTTTCAATAAATCAAATTTGCTCACAAATTTTGCTTGTCCAATGTTATCAATGCAGTCGTCTATCCTTGGAATCCGATAGGAATCAGATTTTGAAACAGAATTTACTTTTCTGAAATCAGTTACGAAACGAAAGGTTTTATCTGGTTTGGGCACAAGCAGACAAGGAGAGCTCCATTCACTGTTACCCGGCTCAATAATATCATTGTCAAGCATATATTTAATTTCTTGTCTCATGAATTCAAGTTTGAGTGGATTGAGCCGGTAAGGATGTTGCTTAATTGGAGAACCATCACCTACATCGACATCATAACAAACAGCAGTGGTTTTGTTTGGCACATCTGGAAAAAGATTTTTAAAAGAAAATACCAAAGCTTTTAATTTTCTCTACGATCAAAAGACAGATGTGCAAGTTTTGAATCTAAATTTGACAAAATTTCTGAATTTTCAATCTAACTGTCTCTTCCATATTTTTAGAACTAAAAGGTGGTTCAATTATGTCTGGTTTGTCATGATTGTTCTCCAATTTAACCATGGCTAAAGTGGCAACTGGTTTACTCTCACCTTCATTTATACGCTCAAAATATGGTTTTAACATATTAATGTGACACGCTCTATTTTGTTTACGCCGACCTGATGTTTTTACAATATTATTCAAATTATTGATTTTACTCTCTATGGTAAAGGACCACAATATTTAGCTTGTAATGGATGTCCAGGGACTGGCAAAAATACAAGTACCTTATCACCTGGCTCAAAAACTCTGTCCCTGGCATCTTTATCATACCATATTTTCATCTTGTTCTGAACAGTTTTAAATTGTTCTGAGCAATTTGACAAGCAGTATACAATTTTTCTTTAAATCTAGATACATTTGTACATAGTCTAGAAGATTCAAGTCAGTGTGTTCAGTAAGCCATTTTTCCTCAATCAATTTTAAAGGTCCCTTACAGTGTGACCAAATACCAACTCAAAGGGACTAAAACTAAGGAATTCTTGAACAGCCTCTCGGACCGCAAAAGTAAAAGTGAACACCATCATCCCAGTCCCTGTCAAATTGAAGACAAAAGTTCTGATCATGTTCTTCAATGTTTGATGAAAACGTTCTAAGGCACCTTGAGATTCTGGATGATAAGCACTTGACCTATACTGAGCAATCCCTAACTGGTACACGACTTGCTGAAATAAACCTGACATGAAATTTGAACCTTGGTCGGGCTGTATAGACTTTGGAAGTCCTACTAGCGTGAAAAATTTGATCAGAGCTTTAACAATACTAGGTGTCTTGATATTCCTTAACGGAACAGCCTCAGGAAAACGAGTGGAGGTACAGATGATCGTCAGTAAATACGCATTTCAGTCTTGGTCTTCGGTAAGGTCCAACGCAATCAATGAGTACTCGACTGAAAGGTTCTTCAAAGGCTGGAATAGGCAGAAGTGGTGCTGGTGGTATTTTCTGGTTAGGCTTACCAACAACCTGGCAGATATGGCATGATTTACAATATTCTGCGACATCATTTCTAAGTGTTGGCCAATTTCTAAGTAGAAATACTGCAAGATCTTAAGGCATGTCTTCCTTATACCTAAGTGTCCAGCCAAGGGGGTGTCATGAGCAAGACCAATAATTTCTTGCCTATAGACTTTAGGCACCACCACTTGGTATACCACTCTCCATTCCTCCTCTGGGGTAGCATCAGGGGGCCTCCACTTTCTCATTAAAATGCCGTCTTGATGGTAATAGCATACGGCCACTTTGTCTGCTTCTTCCTGTTGTTGAGCCCTCTTGCAGAGCTGAAGAACCTCAGGGTCTTTATTTTGTTCTTCGACAAATTTCCTTCGGTCTAATGAATGGCTGTTTACGTCTGGCCAAGGCATAATTACATTCTTGCTAATACTAGATGTTCTTATTACGGCCTTCTCTGAGCTACCGGGACCTTCAATGTCGGCTAGAAAGGTGTCAGAAAGGTCCATGTAATCAAACTGGTCTTCTTGCAAATCCTCATTTTGTTGTTTTCTAGCCATCGCCCTAGTAACGACAAAAGCTGGATACAGTTCAGCATCATCTTCAGGTAATTTAACACCACCACCGGTTCACTGGTAACAATTAGTTCAGCAACCACTTTGTTCCTAGCTAGATCATTTCCTAGCAATATTGAAACACCCTCAACAGGGAGATTAGGACGAACACCCACAACAACTGGTCCAGTTATCAAATCTGACTTCAGATAAATACAATGAAGGGAACATCTATACAACTTAACTCCATACCTTGTAACAAAACGGAGGCACCAACAGAAGTCTCCTCGGACAACGGCAACACACCTTCTAACAATAAAGACTGAGAAGCTCCAGTGTCCCGTAAAATCTTAATAGGCTGAGGAGTAGTATTATCAACAATAAAACAAACCCATCAGATATAAAAGGTTTATAATCCTCCATGTAATCACAAAACTGGACTTAAAAGCCTGACTCGCAGGACATTCCATCGTATTGGTAACACGGGTGTCGTACAAGCACTGGTCTTGGGCTAATTATCTCTTTCATTCTTCTTCTGGAGTCTAAAACAATCAGCCATCAGGTGACCATTCTTCTTACAATAAGCACAAGTCAGTGACTTCTTCTCAAAAGTATCAAATTTTGGACTAGACATATTATAACTAGACTGACTCTTATTCTGTGTAGCAGGCTTACTATCAGTACGCTCAGTGCTTTGATTCTTGTAATTTCCACTCAAGTATTAAAATTTTGACCTTTGAAACTTCTCTTATGTGAAAGGGTATAATTATCGGATATAACAGCTGCATCTTGTAATGTCTCAACAGTTTTGTCATCTAAATGTGTTTTAAAGTCTAAATGAACACACTGCTTGAACTCTTCTAATAACATCAATTGTCTTAAATTATCAAAATTTTATCTATTTTCTTTGACGTAAGCCATTTATCAAATAGATCTTCTTTTCCCTAGCAAATTCAAGATAGGTTTGTGAATCAAACTTTTATAAGACCTAGTTTCTGTCTATATGCTTCTGGCACTAGCTCATCAGCTTTCAAAACCTCTTTTTAACCTTGTCATAATCAGAACTATTTTATGATGAAAGTGCTGAGTAAATTTCAGCGGCCTTGCCCTCAAAAACACTTTGCAGCATTGTAGTCCAAAAGTCTTCGGCCATTTCAAATTTTGAGCAATTTTCTCAAACTGTGGAAAAATGTATCAACTGTTTTTCACAAAATTTGGGAACCAAAGGTATGTTTTTGCTGCATCAAAATTAAGATGTTCTGATTTTGACTGGAATTTAGTGTTGCTTTCTTCTTTTGCCATTTCAATTTTCATTTTTCAATCTCTAACCTTTCTCTCATTTCAAGTTCTGCCTGTTTTAATTTAAATTCACTTTCTTTTTCTTTTTTCTCGATTTCTAACCTTTCTTCTTTTTCTTTTTTCTCCATCTCTAACCTTTCTTCTTTTTCCTTTTTCTCCATCTCTAACCTTTCCTTCATTTCAAGTTCTTTTAATTTAAGTTCATGTTCTAATTCAAGTGTTTTTAATTTGATAGCGTCAACATTTTCGACCTTAAGTTCAAGAGCCTCTTCACCTAAAATTTCTGCGTCAACTAATTTGTCAATTACCAAATTTTTTATAATTTGTTTTCTCATAGATACTCTAAAGTCTAATTTCAGATGTTTAGCAAGCAACACTAATTCCTCTTTCTTTAAATTATCAAACCCTTCCAGGTCTGGCGTTTTCAAAAATTTACCGGCATCAAATGCCATATTGTAGAATTTTGTTGGCTAATTCTAATAAAAATACTGAAAAAATTTTTAATAAGATATTAACGTTATCCCGGACACGAGCCCCCAATTTCTGTTATGCCAGAAAATCGCCTTTTAATTGTAGCCAACAAAAGACACAAATCAATAATAAATTTAACAAGATTTATTATACACATGTTTACAAGAAGTATTACATAAAAGGTATGTCAACTTAACTGTCAAAATATATGTCCAATCTTTTATCTTTTCTTTATCCGAAATCTTCTCGGAACCCACAGAATATTATATCCAGTTGGTTACAATCTAGTATGATGTAGTTTGTAAAATAAAAGTGTCAATCCAACTGCTGAGAATGTTGATGTCTATTGATGTCTAAGTCTATCTATGTCAATCTCTTTAGGGTCTGCATACTTATATATATACTCAAATGGAAACTTCTAGACAACGCTAGAAATTTAAATAACGCATCTTTTGTTATGATCATTCTGGAAACGTTATGTACGTGAAATAGAAAGGTCTAATCATTCCATGAGTATCAATGATTTTTCAAGTGATTTCTAAACTGCATAGTTGTAACACAATGTGTTTTATTTTGTACACAATATAAAACAATGTAAACATTCTTAGGCCACACAAAACAAATTAGTCCATCTAAATAAATATGATAGTTACAATATCATAACAACTTTAAACCGCACAAGGCATATGTCTTATTTGTAAACCACTTTAAATGTATCTCTCCTGCATATTATCAGCACAAAGTTTAATTTACTAATTATATACATTACGCCATGATTTCAATTTAAAACATTGTAAATTTGAACAAGGTGCATCTTTAATAGTAATTATATTGCCTCCAAAATGTATATTCACATATATCATGTATATTCGAATATGGAAACAGATTGTATAACTGTTTAATGTATGCTACATTCGATATTGTTTACGTAATAATATTACACATGATAGTAAAATTGTGAAATGCACCGTACTCATAAAATGCGACCTCCTAGGATTAGCAATTAGTTTAAAAACGTGGACATTACTGATAAATGGTGTTTGAGCAAAAACACTGTCTTTGTCTGAACCTGATAAATCATGTTTTAGATAACTCATTATTACGTTTTTTAAATTCATTTTCTGTGTTGTTCCGAATCGTAGATAATAAAACAGCGGACTATCAGTTAAATACACTTTTTGCTCTACAAATAACTATATGGTTTATAAATATATATATAATAAGAAGTCAGCAGGATGCAAAATCCGTCTAAAGCAACAGTATCAACTCCTTAGGTTTCTGGAATCCAAACTTTTGATCATGAATTAAAATTATCAATCTTGTGATCATCTGCAAATCTATCAACTGTTATTTCCCCCATCTATTACAAAGCATCTGAAATATGTTTTTGGCAAAAGCTCAGTCGTTTAAATAGCAATTTGTACTAAAATAATCTGCTTCCACTTTCAATTTCAATTTGTGGAATCCACTCAACCTAAAATGTTACACTGTTAACTATGCAGAATGTATAAATATTCATAGCAAGTTAATGTAAATTGGGCATCATTCTACCCCCTCTCCTATATGGACAACATTTTGATTGCCAGTAAAAAAAACTCATAAAAGATACTATTACGATTATAATTTTGTACGCTAGACGCGTGTTTCGTTTTCAATAGACCTATCAAAGACGATCGAATAAAAAAATAAATAAAAGGCCAATGCAAATGGCAGAGTACACCTTTTTTGACTACTGAATTGTTCTGATAGTACTGCTCTTGCATAATCCTTCAAGACAATGAAAATGACTACTTCCTCTGTAAGGGATAAATTTGAAATCTAAAGGATCATCAAAGAAGTCAATTAAGTTCTATTCAGTAGCTTTTCAGATAATTCAGTATGATGTTGATGTGCACACTGTCTGAATTTACCGCAGTAGACAAGTCTGCAAATTAACTGAAAGACTGAAAATTACTTTAAAATGTTTTGTACAGTAACAGCAACAGTACTGATTTGTATCAATTACACGAAGTACAGTTTGTGAAAATATGACAATACACTGATTTACAATAGTGTAGTATTATGTAAGGTTATAACGCCAGGTTCATTAAATGACCAGGATACTTATTTGCATAAAACACTTTTTAAAGTTTAAACATGTCATATAAAGAGTGCCAGAAAGGACAATAAATGAGCTTGCCATAGTTTACACTCCAAAAATTGATAATAATATAATTATAAATATTTAGAAGATCGTCACTGATGAGCCCACGCAGTTTGTTGTGCATGTTTGTCTCATTTGTTGCTTGGCTGGTGATGCATGTATAGCATGAGACACTTTTCACGTTGACGCATCTGGGTTCGTCCAATTCGGCGTTTATGCAACTCACTCAGACTTTGTTTTTTTACTTTGATATGTCTTTCTTAATCGATTCAGGAGATTTGATCATTGGTAAAATACTGTCGCCTGATTATAGATCTTATTTCCGGTAATAAATTATACAAATTTGAGGGAATCGTACATGTATGCTGTTAAGAAACAAACTTTAGTGAATCGTCTGCTTATTTGTGATGTCTTTGTATTCATCTCGAAAATAAAAAAAAAAAAAAACGAAAGAATTTTCCGCAATGTTGTCAAAGGTGTTTAAACATGGTAGCGCTACCATGCACTGTACACCCAAATTGACCTTGATAATGAGAAGGCACATTATTCATTCAATTTTCATTTTTTTAAACTTAGCCATAATGCTTTATATTTGTAAAAGGTATCATTGAAATATGTGTATAACCAGTGAGTTCTGCAATCAGTGCAAATCAATTTGTCAGGCTAGATGCCGACAATTTAATAACAAAATCTAAATTTGCTAAGGAGCTACTTTTGATTATGAATAAGCTTCTGTGCACTTGTTAAAATTCCATGACGGTTTATCAAAGTTATTCAAGTGTTAAAATCTGTAACAGACTGCTCGGTCATAGACGTTGACTTCAAAAACAATTATTAAGTCCATTTATTAGTAAAATACAGAACTGAGGAACTCTAAGTGGTATCTTAATGTCACGAAAAGGCTTCTATCCAAGTTTTGAAAGTGCCATGAAGTTATTTTTGGCTCAAAAGGTATAACACAACACTCTATCTTAATATTAATGCAAAAAAAGTCCATAACGGTAAAATATGGAAAATAAAAGAAAATTGTTTTAATATTTGCTTCAGATGTTATTTTCGATCATTTAGAAGTTTTCAAGTGTCTTGAGAGATTTGATAAAGTTAACACTGTCTAGAAAAACTTTAATTTCTAACTATATCTAAAAAAAAAATCAAATCAACACGTTATATATTTCATACGTCCGAAGCGCTTTTTCTGGATTTACCTTCATCAAGGACGCTCAAAGCCGAATATTTAAAAGCCAAGGATTTGGATGGAGAGTTGTCTCATTGGCACTCATATCACATCTTCTTAAAATTACCTTACCAAAATAAGTGTGTAAAACATAATTTATGTAAAGAGACAATTTACCGTCTCCAAGAGAGAGGCGAAAGATACCATAGAGATAATCAATCTCATCAATCAAAAAAAAACTGACAATGCTACGGCAAAACTAGAGGCTCTGAAAAGCCTGTGTCACTCACCTTGGTATATATTTATATTCAACAAAGGACACTCTCCAACATTTTAGACGAGAATAGAATTCATGACAAAAATCTCTGTTTTTTAGATCTTGTATTGCTGATGATTTATTCTGTTTAGTTTCTTTCTATCTTCTTTTGGTTTTGCTCAAAACGCAAAAGAGGGTTAAAAAAATCCTCATTTAAGGGCAATCTCTCCTATAAAGAGTGACAGTCCACTAACTTTATCGACAAAATTTGACTTGTTAGTAGATCTTGCCTGCTGATCATTTTTGTGATTTAAAGTGTCCATTTATCTATTATATATTATCATATAAGGCAAAACAAGAAAAAAATGGTAAAAATCGGCATTAAAGGGAAATAACTCCAATAAGAAGTCGTATGACAAATTCTTCTGTATTGTCTTAATTGTAGATCTTGTCTTTATGGTAATTTTTGCTTGTTTCTATCTATGTATTATAAATTTTAAGATATAAGGCAAAAACGCAAAAAATTGGTAAAAATCGTCACCAAAGGGCAATATATCTAATTAGGAGTCAACTGACGATTTCGACTATGCGTACTTATTTGTAGAAGTTGTCTTGCTGATCATTTTTGCATTTTAAAGTTTCTTCTATCTTTTATAGTTTCAAGATAATTGGCAAAAAAGAAAAAAATGGTAAAAAATGTCAATTAAGGGCAATAAATCCAATAAGAAGTCATCTGGCAGTTTTGACGAATACAGACAATTGGTAGAGATCAACATTTTGAACATTTCTGCCCCTGTCAGATTTTCTCAATTTATAATGGTTTTCAAAATAATAGACAAAACTCACATTTTACCCCCTTTGTTCTGTTTTTAGCTATGTCGGCCATCTTGGTCGACAGGCGGGGTCATTGGACACATTTTTGAAACTAGATACCCCAATTGCGAGTGTTGCCAAGTTTGTTTAAATTTGGTCCAGTAGTTTCAGAGGAGAAGATTTTTGTAAAAGATAACGGACGACAACGACTACGACGACGGACGACGGACGCCAAGTGATAAGAAAAGCTCACTTGGCCCTGTGGGTCCTGCAGCACATAAACTGAACATTATTAATGATCCATGACAATAAGGTCACGGCCAGATAAACCATGTCAGACAGACACGTATTTTTTACAATCATTCCATGCACTAAATAAAGTTGACCTTTAGCTTTAAATATCAAAAGAAACAGATCAACTCATGAATACTAAACATTGACCAGTGAACGAAAAAAATAAGCCCAAAGTC
Organism: Mytilus coruscus; assembly: GCA_017311375.1. Taxonomy (NCBI): domain Eukaryota; kingdom Metazoa; phylum Mollusca; class Bivalvia; order Mytilida; family Mytilidae; genus Mytilus; species Mytilus coruscus. Next base: position 4,911,477 of record CM029604.1, on the reverse strand, counting down.
CGGAGAAACATGCCAGACAGACATGCACACCATACAATCATAAAATGAACCAAATATGACCGATAAAAACAAATGACCAATGAACCATGAAATGAGTTCTAGGTTAGATGATACATACCAGACAGACATGTACACTTTACAATCATTCCATAAACCAAATACAGTTGCCCTATTGCTTATATTATTTGAAAAACAGACCAAAACACAAAAACCTAATATTGACCAATAAACCATGAAAATTTGGTCAATGTCACCAAAACCTACCAGACTGACATGTATACCCTACACTCATTCCATACAAAACAAAGAGGTGACCTACTACTTAAAGTTTCTGGGAAATGGACCTTATCACGTAACTTTCACCTTGATCACTGATTCATGAGGACGAAGTCAGGAAAATCCTATTGAACCCATATACCAAATATACATTGTAGGTATCCTAATACTCCTAATAAGTGAGAAATTCTTATGACAAAAAAAAAAACTATATATATTTTTCAAGCAGTCGCTGAACCATGAAATTTAGGTCAAGCACAATTGACATATGACAAACGGAAACTTCATAACATAAGGCATCCGTATACAGAGTATAAAGCATACAGGTCTTTTACCCTCTGAAATATAAAGATTTATGCAAATAGTTTAAGCCTTCCCCGGATTGTCGAGAAGTTGGTCAATTCATACAGATACAGATTTCTTATTTCAGGAAGATCATTATCGGCTGTTGATGGAGTCCGTGTTGCATAGTCGTTAGTTTTTGTTGTTTTGTTTTGTGGACTGCTGTTTGTTTTTTGATCATTTATTTATCGCCTGCTACAATCGTCAAGCTTTCGATAAACATACTTGTTTGGATACTGTATTTTACCTTTTCAAGGTTTCCGAATAATCTGCAAATCGACCATTCTTGAGGTACGTTTTAGTTTAGTTCAGTAACATTAAGTAAGGAATATGTTCTATGTCTTCGTCAAACTAACTATCGAAGCTGTCTTATGGGTTTAGAAAGAACGAAAACATAAACAATTGAAAGCGAAGACACAACAGCGAGAGAAAACAATAACAATTTAACAAAAAATAAAATAAAACTTCTAAAAGAAACTAGGTTTAAAAAAAAAAAATAATTTGCGAAACATCCGTTTTAAAGTGGTTTAAATCAATATCTATGTAGTATGGTATAATTCTTTCATTCGTGTTATGTTTTATTCACTTTCATAAATATATTCTACCTTTCTAAGTGGAACAGATTATTTTGAATTTATTTTTTTGAAATACATAAAAAGCATCGGTGAAAATACAATTATTCAAATACTTTTATAATCGGTCTTTCCCCTTATTTATTTTAACTAACCCTCCACAGCAAGCTTGGTCAAGTTACTACAACATAAGGATGAAAGAATGTGTGGTGTGTACATTAAAGAGCATGAGCAACCCAACGACACACACGCAATAAAAGATAGCTGTATATAGATCTACAACACTACTAAGGGGTGTTAAATAACAAATCGCCCCGAGTCTTAAAACATTGGCATATCTGATATGCACTTGATAATATCGGTCTTCAACAAATGTCAACAGGTCTTGGCAGGTAATGATGAATTTGAAATTTTGAGAATCGAATAAAATGCCCAGGGAGATAAGTCGTTTTTAGTAGAAAAAACATAAATTTTCATCGAAATTGTTGATCCTTTTTACGATATTTACCTGTATACTATAGTTATATATGACTACTGTTTATCTGCTTACCTTTCCAGAGCACCTGAGATCACCCCCAGGTTTTGATGGGGTTCGTATTGTTCAGTCTTTAGTTTTCTGTGTTGTGTTTTCTGTTTTCTGTACTGTTATTTATCTTTTCGTCGTTTTTCGTTTTATGCCAGTCTTGTCAGTTTGTTTTCGACTTATGTGTTTGAATGTCTCTTTGATATCTGTCGCCTCTCTTTTCTGAGTATTTTAATTGTAGCACAGTTTATATATATATATATATATATTTTTTTTTTCAAAAATATAATAAAAAGTATTATTTCACTGCATGTAAATATTGATAGCAAAATCAATATTTGATTGGTTGAGACTATTCCACGTGACGTTGAACAAAACTTCATATTCCCTATTGAACGCCGGGACTTCCTTGTGCGACGTTACGCGTGGTTAATGTGTATAACGTTTTGAACTTTTTTAGAATAGAAATAGTATAGTAATTTCATGTTCAATATTAATTCAGATCTAAAAAAAGGATAAATAATATAAGCTTTTGTTCGATACTGATTATCATTGTTTATGTCGGGTTTAGTTATAAAACAAGCGGATAAGAAAAAATAAGTAATTTAATATTTCTGTTCAGGTTGGAAAAAAAAAGTATAGGCAGTGGAATAAATCATTCTTATCCCTTGTTTTAGGGAGAAATGAAGATTTTTTCCCCCTCGAAAAGTCATATTTCTCTCGGGCGATTACCTCGATTTTTCTTGGGTGAAGAGGCACAGGAAATAAATGTATATATCGGCCACCGGGCTTTTTTTCACGCTACAGCCTATGCAAAATTGTCAGATTTTGTATAGATTATTATTATTTTGTGTTTTACGACAGAGAGTCCAGCAGTGACTTAATCTGTACTGTGGCAAATTAGCATTATCGTACTTTTGTCATTGGTGAATAGTTGTCGCATTGGTAATCGTACCACATCAGCTTATCCTTATATTCAGTTATAATATTTATTAAATAAGTAAATTATAACTTCTCAATGTTGGTTTTAAGTTTTGCATAATGTGTGTACGTGCTGACAAATCAACAAATTCCTTGAACTCAGTCAACACCTGGTAATATTAATACATTCCACTCTATTTTATAAAATAAATAAAAATGAAAATAATGACGAAAAGTATTAAAAACCTTATATCAACACGTGTTCCTTTCCTCGTTATAATATAGAATTGATATTGCCCAATGGAATCGTAATATTTGTTCATTTGTAATAAACTAGTATGGAAATTTTTTGGACTTTCAATTGAAGATTCGTATATTTTTCGTTTTTTTTTTCAAGTGCTAATTTGAACCGTTTAGATTATATTTACATTAGAAGTAGACTTCTTTTAAACCGAGTTTTATTGTGCGTATGTCTGTGTGTTTGTTTATTCTACTTTGGCTAGAGGTATAGGGGAAGGGGTGAGATTTCACAAAACATGCTTAACCTCGCCACATTTTCCCGCCTGTCCCAAGTCAAGACATCTGGCGATTGTTTGTCTTGAATGCTTTTTTAATTTCGGTTCATTTATATGTTTCGGAGTTTAGTTTGACGTCCATTTTCTATAAACGAGTGTTAAAGGGCCAGCTGAAGCCCGTCTCCGGGTGTGGGATTTTCTCGCTGTGTTGAAGACTCATTGGTGGACTTTGGCTGTTTTCTGCTCTTTGGTCGTGTTGTTGTCTCTTTGACAAATTCCCCGTTTCCATTCTCAATTTTATCATGAAACATAATAGTGATCTACAAGTGAAAGATATTTGATCAATAATAGATGTGGACTATCTGTCAATGAGACAAAAAAGGCAGCAAAACAACAACACAACTTATAGATTGTTAACTATACACTATTTTTTCCGTCTCATTACATCTCTGGCATTATATATTTTCCCAATTTAATTGATGGATATTTACACAATTATATAGTACAAATCATTCAGTCCATTTTTGTTGAATATGCAAAATTAATCTTTAAGAACGAAGTATATTTCTAATGTTTACACAATCGAAAAGGACAGATGCTTAAACCCTTTATTTATTAGCTACAGATAAAGCGTTCCACTTTAACATGGTTCGTGTATATAGAAGATTAACCGGGGTAAAATGTTTTATCAAAATCGAAAAAAAAAAAAAAAAATAAATAAATAAAAAACGATAGAGTGTGCCTAAGTCCCTATTTGTTTTTCAATGTTTTCAATCCATTGAATTTTTTTTTTTTGCACCCAACATATTCAATTCTTTCAACATACCACTCCAATCTCCACACTCTGGGAAATCAACCAAGACACTTGTATCACGATAAACACCTTTCAATTTACCAACGCTTTCATTTTAATCATGATTACCTTTAATGATAATTCAGTAACATCTTCCATACTCTTTAAAGACGGCACATTTTTATTTACTTCGGTTACTGATACTAGAAATATCAGATGTTTTTACGTTATTTATAGATTCCTTGTTCTTTTCAATTCATTTCTTCGTTCGTTTATTTCCTGTTCAACTCTCCGAGTCTCTTTCAACTTCTTTTCATTAATCGTTTTCAAATATATATCCGATACATTATTGATGCTATCAATGAAGCTCTTCTTTTTTCCTCGATTTTCTTGTTTGCATTCTCTGTTGTAGCTTGAACTGTTCCAACGCGTTTTTAAGGACATCTACTTTCTTTTCTGCATTCTGTATGTCAGTTTCGAACGATTTGACCTTGATGTTGAATTCTGACCTTTTCTGTGATACAGTTTCGCCTATGAAGCAGAAATCGTGTTTCTTCAGAGAAGATGGCAAATATATACTACAAAGCAAGCTGGAACACGTAGTATAGAAATAAAGGAATCTCTCAATACATGTATGTTTTATTTTTCACAAATGGGTGTTTTTTCTTCCAGGTTGATTGTATGTGCATGTTGAAAAAACATGATATTTACACGGTTTTGTTTTAAATGTGATATTTAAAGGCAACAGTAGTATACCAATGTTCATAAGTCATCAATTGATTTAACTGAAACAAATCCGGGTCACAAACCAAAACCGAGGGAAACACATCAACTAAAAGAGGAAAACAACGGAAACACATAAACACTGAACTGCTACAAAAACAAACGCCAACATACATAGAAACGGACTATTTGATAACAACTGCCATATTCCTGACTTGGTTGTATGGCTAACCAAACCTCCCGCTTATATGGCAATGTTAAAAGTACCGCTAAATGACAACATTACGTGACAGGAATACATTACAACTAAACGCAAGAACACTCAGGACAGAGACATACATAAATAAATAATATAATAGTACATTACAACATGAAAATCACAGAATAGCATACGTTACCAAAGTACTGTTCAGAGTCTACGCAGGACATGCTTCCTGGGAGAACTTTCACATATTTCACAAGACTTAATAGGACACTTAGCCATATCTAAATAAACAGTATTTAAAGCGCCATCTGGTGCAAAATATGAGTGTTCGATAAAACAAATATAGCTTTCTCAAAATTTTATCGTTCTTATAATACAAATGATTATTATGTCTTCCACATGTTTCACAATGATAGTCACAGTTTACTTGACACTGAGCCATTATAAATAAGCAATATTTACACAGACACCTACGCGAATTTTTGGCACTACGAAAAAATTTGGACTTACCTTAAACTTTAAAAAACTGATTATAATGGTATTACTGAAATTAAACAAGATGGCAAAATCCTAACTGATCCACTACAAAAAGTTGGAGCACATAACACACAATTTCAGTCCGTAGTCACACCGGCAACCAATACCTCTCATACAGAGTTTGTTAAACAGTGCAACATGCCACAGAATACTTTTTTTCCACAAATATCAAAATTATTCATAAAAACAGAAGGTGTACAAAAACTCTACCAAAACTTAAATCCAAACAAAGCAGCAGGACCAAATGAAATTAAACCAAGATTTTTAAAAGAACTTTTACATGAAATTACACCGATACTTACCATCATCTTTGAGAAGTCAATTAAAACAGGTAATGTTCCAGATGACTGAAAAACTGCCCATGTCTCCCCTGTATACAAAAAAAAAAGTCAAACATATAACCCTAAAAACTACCGCTCTATATCCATCACATGTATTTGTTGCAGACTTCTAGAACACTTGGGGGTTACACACACCATGAAACATGCAGACAATTACAACATCTTATATCCGCTACAGCATGGATTTCGCAGAGGTCGATCCTGTGAAACACTATTACTTGAATTTATAGACTAAGTTTCACACAACATGAAAAATGGTCAACAAACAGATATTTTGGTCATAGATTTCTCAAAAGCAGTTGATAAAGTTTCACATTCACTTCTCTTCAACAAACTCCACCATTACGGGATACAGAGGGAATTAAATTTCTGGATGCAAAATTTGTTAAGCAATCGCAAGAAGGTAGAAGTACTTGTAGGGGAAAATTCTGAGTATGTAACAGTGGAGTCAGCGGTTCCATAGGGGTCAGTTCTTGGACCTAGTCTTTTCCTGTACTTCATAAACGATATTCCAACTGGTCTTACATCTGCAGTGCGTTTATTTGAAGATGACACCATAGTTTATTTGACAACTAAATCACATTGAAAATGGCGCCGTAAAAGTAAACATGACTCAAAATAATTTGACAAGAATATATGCGCTGTTTGCAAAATTGTTGATTTACCAAATGAATTCTCGAGGAGATATCTCAATTCTGATGCTGGTCATAAGAAAAAAATTGTCAACATTGCTTCTGAAATACGGTGAAATAGATGTTTTGGAAAGTGTAATTTGTAGAAACAGTGAAAGAAAAAACACAGGTTATTGACAAACAAGTTTCAGAATTTGGCTCAAAATATAATGAAACGTTTAATTTCATAGGTATTGCATATCAGATCATTTGTCCAAGGCAACAAAAAGACTAAGTTAATCGACGGAAGAGAGAGCTAAAAGTGAACCACTTCAGATAGTGAAACGTGCAGCATAACAGAGGAAAAAGAGTCACCTCAAAATAAAATGACAGTTTTGTGCTGAATGTGATAGTTTTGTGCAACAACACTAAAATTAAGTTAGATTTTGACTGTGGTGATCCCTGGTCATCCTATAATTTTTTTTAAGATATTGATAATTATTACTCATGTCACCCTAAACATTTTTTTGTTACCTCTGGTCACCTGGTATAAATCTTGATTCCTGGAAATCCTTCAAATACATCGACTTTGGTTACCACTGGTGACCGTACACAGATATTGAATTTGATTATATGTGCGACTTTACATTAATATTGATGTCATATAATATAAATATCATGTATTTTGACTTTGGTGTCCTGTTGTAACCTTACAAAGATAATACTTTTGTTACCTCTCATCGACTTAAACAGATATAAACTTCAAGTAAGGGTAACCTCTCGTCTTCTAACATGGATACTTTCTATGTTCATATTTTGTCTTGACTTTGGTTATATTTGGTCTTGACTTTGGTTTTCTTAGGTTTTCTGTGGCTACCCTTGATCACCTGACATATGTACAGGCTCTCTTTTTCTCTGTTCACTTTACACAAATACATACTTAAGTTACCTTTGGTCTTGACATTTGTTACCTCTTATCATCTGACATGCATACAGACGTTGGTTACCTGTGGTACCCTTAAACAGATACATGTAAATGTTTTGGTATTCTGGTCTCATTGGACAAATAACTCGGATGACTAAATTCTATGCACCTTTGAGATTTATTTAAACCTGCTGAATAGTTACTATTATCCACTTTATTATGGCTATGTCTGTAGTGTTAGCCCTGGTTGGTTAACGAAAATATACTCCTGTAGGCGTCTCATGGTTACTTCAGTTATTTGCAATTACTAAAGATAATGTTTTACATTGTTGCAGATTCAAAAGTGTTTCAAAAAGTAACGTATTCCAATAAATCGAAAATTATAACTGTTATTTTTCCCCCTTTTGATTCATACTCAAATTGATAAAATATGATTTTTATGAAATTCATGCTCAAACTTTATATTTCACAACGATTTTTAGCATGTGATACTATTATTCCATAGGAATGTAATTACGTTTTATAAGTTAGTAAACTAGTATATTATCAAACAGAGCTTGTACATCGGTGGGATAAAAAAATGACGAGCATGATCAAAGTTTATATAAGTAAATTGAAACGCAGTTAATCTAACCAAATTACCCATATTGTCAGTTTGATAAAACCCAAATTTAATACAAAGGAGAAAGTTGAAAAAGGTGTTTAACAATTACTAACTATCAAAATAAAGAATTTCAACAGAAACAACAATACTCATTAACCATGACAGGAGTCCTTCTGCGCCAATAACTGTTTTTCAGGGGTATCAATTGCGCCATATTTAATTTTACAAATGTATCAATTGCGCCAATATTCGGCACTCATTTGAGCCAATTTACCTGTACACATATTTATCATACATATCAATGATTAATATATAATTATTCTTATTGTTTTAAATGGCCATAAATTCCGTCAGGCTTTTATGAAAAAAGTGGAGAAATAAGATGACGATGTTCGACCAAAAACTTTATCCTGATGAACAATATATAGCTGTTTTGAGCGGAAATCTTGCACAAATACATGAGACAGACCCACAAAAGTTAGAGCGGCATTACAAAAGCTACAGAAAAAAGTCAAAAGCATTTTTTCTTTTGATTGGCGCAATCGTATATTTAATTTTTGGCGCAAATAAAACTTTGTAATTTTAAAACAGTTGGCGCATATGTAGCATTGGAGAAAAAAGTTGTGACGCAAAATGACGCATTTTTGGCGAAAATGGATTTCTCTCATAACCATGTAAGTTTTCATACGCAATTAAAAACATTATAGATTTCTTTTTAAATAAAGTTATGAAAATAATAATATTTCGATATCAAAATGTCTACATTACATATATATGAACTTTTTTTTTAAATTAACAAAACAAATGTTTAATGAGATGGTGAAGTCAATCTATCAATTGAGCATGGGGAATAGTAGTGTAAAGCGTAGAAAAATCAAAGGTCTTAATGTTGCTGCAAAATTGCAGTGATTGTGCTCTAAGATCTAGCAGTAGAACTTTAGAATTTTTTAGAATCCTAATCTGATTGACACCACTGTTTGAATATATGTTATCACAATATTTTTGAAGGACATCTTTTACAGTAGAAAGAAGAGTGGTCAACACTTTAGAAAGATGTTTAGTCGAACATCTGGATGATCCAGCTATGCATCGTTCTTTATACGGAGTTTAATGAAGTTTTGATATCCGGTATAATGACGGTAGATTTTCTTCGTTTCCTTTGATGATAATACCAAATGAAAGAAGGACAGATTTGTGATTTTGTAAAATGTCATCCTTTGTAAATGATGTAAAAGAATATGTAGGATTACCAGTTGTGCTGTTTATTCCAAGCTCTTTTGTAAGTCATTGCAAATAATGGTTTTTACATACGAAGACAATATTATTGGAGGCTTTATCTGATGGAACAAGGAAATATTTGTCATGCAAAGAGGATAAAGGATTCACAACCTCCGGGTTCTTGAATGGGTTAGAAACCCTTGTGCTCATAGTACATCGTATTTTCTGAATGCGCTTCTGAATGCATAATCGTATAGATTTGATCCATTCAGACAAAGTGTCCAGTTCTGGTACGTCTGGTTCGCGCTTTACCCATTTTCTAGCACAGTCCTCAACTGCATCCATCAGTAACCTGAAGTTCTTTTTCCAGTTGATGGGCTGGCGAATTCTATAGTTTGGTCCCTTGGCTAACAACTCTCTTAGTTGTTCATTGTTAACGATGCCTAGGTCACAAGTACTAACATGACCAGCTGGACTATAATTGTATTTTGACGATGCACATGAGCAATCCGGAGGTTTGGATTTCACATCTTTGAGGTTAAAGACCTCTAAAACCCTCTTGAAAATCTTGGATGCAATAGACTTGGTGTAAGTAATTTACAGATGTAGCTTTATTTTTGATGTAAACAGTATACAATTTTTTGTACAAATTTCTGGTGGAAAATATTGCTAATATTGATAACATCTCTGTTTGTTTTCATGTTTGGAAGTAGTTGATGCGGGTTTGAATAGTCTATGGTTAATAATGTCCATGATTATTGCAACTAATCTATACCTGGGACTCTTGAAATAGTAAATAAAGTTTAGATAATGAAATGGCGTATAATTTAGTTCTGAAATGGTGAATTCCTAAAGGTTTTTAAACAGACGAAAACAGACTATCAGTTGTCACGGTGTTAACAGCAGGTGGTGTATAATTTCTTTGGCCATGACTTCTATTTCGTCGAGCAGAAGTGTTAAATAATTGTAATTTATTGACAGTACTACACCTGGGACTAGACAAAATATCTACACCATCAATTTTGTCATTGCATCCGATCCATAGAGAATGGCTGTTATCCAAAAGTCATCTCTTTGTAGACGATATGGTGTACTCAATATGGGGTCATTTATTGAATTATATATTTTCTCTTTAATCCAGACTTTCACTGAAACAATATAATGGTCAGGTGATTAAAATGTCTATAGAGAAATTTGTTGTTATTAGGATCATTAACATTAGACCGATGGGCGTTCATTCTAAAATTGAATCTTTGTCGAGTTTCCCTGACGTCAATCAGTCCACGAAGATCACATTCAATACCTTACACAATATTGGAAGCAGTACAATTTACAATATTTCCTACATGTATGACTATGTGTATTGTAATTTTTGGTGGTCAAGTTACTTTTAAAGTGGGTATCATATATTAGTATATCACAGGTTTTACAGTTTTTACGGTTACATTTTGAAATAAGGCAATATTGTAAGCTATCATTGAAATCTAAAATATCTGAAAGTTGAACAGTACATGGCCGAATATAAACAAACTTGTCTGAACTTTAATAGTAAAATGAGAAGACTGCACATGTGTCATTTTCATTACATCATTTTAAGATGATCCTGGGGACACCTGACAAAACTTGATCTTAAAAAACGTTGATATTCTCAGCTACAATATGACAATATTCTCTTACAAGATCATCCATCTTAAATATAATACTTATGAGAATGATCATACAAAAATTTAAAGCATCCTGTTAAAGTGTTAACGTAGGACCTATACTTGGCACACAAGAAGCAGGTCACATCAGAAAATTAAGTTTCTATGGTAAAAGATGTAAACGTAAATTAAGAACATCGTTCTTGTGCCCCAAAGCACTAATTGCGACGGATAATAATAAACCATGAAATTGATAATGTTTACAAAAGAGGTATATGACAGAAATACCGACACCCGAGGAAAGTTCAAACAGAGGGGACGTCCATAAACAACTGACAAAACCAAACGCTCGAACTTATCAAAAAACAGAATGATTGTAAAACAAATGTCATATTCCTGACTTGGTAGAGGCATTCTCTTTGCAGAACATGGTGGGTTAGACCTGGTTTTATATCTAGCTAAACCTTCTACTTGTATGACAGCTGCATTAAATTCATTTAAATTAAGTGTTAGCAAAACAAAAAGTCACAATAAGTAAAAGTGACAGTAATTGGGATAGAACAGTCAACTGAGTGAAAACATTACAAATACAAATTCAAATATAAATATTTGTGTAGGGTGATCAAGGCTAATATCTGTGTAGGGTGACCAGAGGTAACAAAAGCCAATATCTGTGTAGGGTGATCAGATTTTATCAAAGCGAATATTTGTGTAGGTTAACCAGAGGTAACCAATTTGAAAGATAATCTGTGTGGGGTGACCAGAGGTAACCAACGATAATCTGTGTGGGGTGATCAGAGGTAACCAAAGATAACCTGTGTTGGGTGACCAGAGGTTACCAAAGCCAATGTCTGTGTATGATGACTAGAGGTAACCAAAGTCAGTATTTGTGTAAGTTAACCAGGCGTAACCAAAGCCAAAGTCTATATAAAGTGACCAGATTTTATAAAAGTTAATATTTGGGTAAGTTAACCAGTGGTAACCAAAGATAATCTGTGTATGGTGACCAGAGGTAACCAAAGCCAACATCTGTGTAGGTTGACCATAGATAACCACAGATAATCTGTAAAAGGTGACCAGAGGTAACCAACGTGAATATCTGAATAGGGTGACCAGAGATAATCAAAGATAATCTGGAGGAAATATCTCAATTCTGATGCTGGTCATAAGAAAACATTGTCAACATTGCTTCTGAAATACGGTGAAATAGATGTTTTGGAAAGTGTAATTTGTAGAAACAGTGAAAGAAAAAACACAGGTTATTGACAAACAAGTTTCAGAATTTGGCTCAAAATATAATGAAACGTTTAATTTCATAGGTATTGCATATCAGATCATTTGTCCAAGGCAACAAAAAGACTAAGTTAATCGACGGAAGAGAGAGCTAAAAGTGAACCACTTCAGATAGTGAAACGTGCAGCATAACAGAGCAAAAAGAAAATGACAGTTTTGTGCTGAATGTGATATCAACAACACTAAAATTAAGTTTTTCCAATTCTGCAGATTTTGGATAGATTACTCTATTAACTCTTGTTGCGGAACCTCAATCAGCGGGTGGCCAGTTAACACTAAAGTGGACTCGAATCGGAACGGAAACGTCGGAAGTTCCGGATACTATAGTGACTAGATAGAGTTGTAGCTTTTCGTCGATTTTAGAAGCAGCTTCTATACTGTCTATTTTGGAATGACACAAGATGCTGATACTCCTGAGTTTTTCTTTGAATATTGAGAAATGTTCTTTCCTTTCCATGAACCGAAAGAAATTGCATATTTAGCTTTTAAGTTTCTCATTCAATCTTTTTTATGGAATTTATATTGTGTTTGATGTGAAGTTACTCATAAGTATTGTCTTTTTAAGTTTGTTATACATTTAGAATGTATTTAGTCATTCAAGCTGATCATTACTATGTACATATTTTTTTTTTAATATTCTGTTCATTTACTGGGTCTGTTTGTATGCCCGCCCTCTCCCAATAAGTGCATGGGGCAGATAGTCATCACATTGTCAGCCCATCCCTTTTTCCGCCATCTGTCTGTCCTTTCTAACCAACTTTGTCAGAAACAAATGGTTTCTCTATTGTTTCCTTTCCTTGGAAGTCAATAAGTTAAAGTGCAAGGTCACTATGACAGTGGGAGCTTTTCAGTTTGAATTGACAAACAATTAAGATCCAGAATGTATTTAATCTGAGTTTCCCCAAAGTGAATGGAATGATACTTGTACAGATGGAAGATTTAAGGAATGGGAAGGCGTATATTGATTTTAGAGCTAAAAATCAAGGTTCAAGGTCACTGTTACTAGAACTAGTATCTTTTTTATATAAAGGTTGGTTTCCTTGAAATGTAACTTTTTTTTTGCTTGAAATATAAAATTAAGAAGATGTGGTATAATTGCCAATGAAACAACTCTTCACCAGAGAACAAATGGCATAGAAGTTAACAGCTATAGGTCACCGTACGGTCTTCAACAATGAGCAAAACCCATACCGCATAGTCAGCTATAAAAGGCCCCGAAATGACAAATGTAAAACATTTCAGACGAAAAAACTACCGGCCTGATTTAAAAATTAATGAACGAAAATCAAAAATGATATACAGCAACAAACGACAACAACTGAATGAAAACCAGATTTAATCCACCATTTTCTACATAAGGAAATGCCTGTGCCAAGTCAAGAATATGACAGTTGTTTTCCATTCGTATGATGTGTTTAAGCTTTTGATTTTGCCATTTGATAAGGGACTGTCCGTTTTGAATTTTTCTTTGAGTTCGGTATTTTTGATATTTTACTTTTTACAGGCTTCTGACTTGGGACATGTACATACAAAATGTGGCGGGGTTAAACTAGTTAGAAGGCGCCAACCCTCCCCTAACCTAGGACAGTGGTGTAACTGTACAACAAAAGAACAAACTATAAAAATCAGTTGAAAAGGGCTTAATTAATGAGATCGATACAAAGCAGAAATACATCTAATAAAAACACAGACCAGACGTGACAGGGTATTTATACATCCTTACAACAAAAAAGACATTAAGTACAGCTTGGAAGCATATAAATTGGTTGTTTTTGTAGTCTTTCGTAATACGGGATGTCTCTATTGTCTTTTCGAAATACATTTGTTCTTTTCTATGGACAATGGTACGATGTATATAAACTTTAAATAGGCAAGTAAGTAAACAAGAGGCTCATGAGAGCCTGATATCGCTCACCTGTTATTTCAGTTTCAGGCATTTGATTTATTTGTAGATCTTACTTTGCTGAACAATTTTATCATTTACACTTGCTCTCTTTCTATAATAATATTAAAGATAATACATAGCCCAAAACCTTAAAATTTCCTATATTTAACTATTCCTGGACAGTAACCCAACAATAAGTTGTCCTATTGGTCTGAAGATTACTTGACAGGTAGATCTAAACCTGTTTAACACTTTCACCTATGTCAGTTTTGCTCTTACTGCTTTAGTTTTTGAGATGAAAGCCAAAAACTTCATTTGACCCTATGTTCTATTTTTAGAAACTGCCGCCATGTTTTTAAATGGATCAAATTCCCAAATACAATCTATAAACTAGATACTCTAAGGAACATGCAATTAAAGTTTTTAAGTATTTGGCCAAGTAGTTTCAGAGAAGAAGATTTTTGAAAAAGTAATTAGACTTTCACAAAAAATGTAAAAAAAAAGGCTTTAAGGGCAATAACTCCTTAAAGAGTCAATTGACTATTTTGATCATGTTGACTTATTTGTAGATCGTACTTAGCTGAACATTTATTGCCATTTATACTTTCTCTCTATCTATTATAATATTAAAGAAAATAACCAAAAACAGTAAAATTTAATAAAAATAAACTATTTCGGACAATAACCCTACAATGGGTGGTCCAATTGGTCTGAAAATTGCATAGCAGATAGATTTTGACTTATTCATTACTTTAACTCACTGTTGCTCTAACTGCTATAGTTTTTTAGATAAAAGCCAAAAACTGCATTTGACCCCTATTTTCTATTTTTAGCCATGGTGGCTTTGTTTGTAAATGGATCAAAACTTTGGATACAATTTATAAACCAGTTACCCTAAGGAACATTCAGTTAAAGTTTAGAAGTATTAGGCCTAGTAGTTTCAGAGAAGAAGATTTTTAAATGTTAGCAAACATGATGAACAAATTGTGTAAAATTGTCTTTAAAGAGCAATAACTCCTTAAGGGGTCAATTGACAATTTTGGTCATGTAACTTTTTTGTAGATCTTACTTTGCTGAACATTTTTGCTGTTTTATCTTTATCTTCAATAATACTTAGTTTAATAACCAAAAACCGCAAAATTTCCTTAAAATTACCAATTTAGTGGCAGCAACCCAGAGATATAAGCCAAAAACTGCATTTGACCCCTATGTTCTATTTTTAGCCATGACGGCCATGTTTGTTGATGGATCTAAACTTTGAAAACCAAATACCCTCAGGAACATTCAGTTAAAGTTTGAATGTATTTGGCCCAGTAGTTTCAGAGAAGATTCTTGAAATAGTTTACGACGACGGACGACGACGACGACAGACGACGGACGACGACGGATGCCAAGTGATGGCATAAGCTCACATGGGGTCCTTCGGGCCCGGTGAGCTAAAAATAAGGCATTAAATTTTGAAATCGCTTACTTTGAAAAATTGAAAAAAGGTATGAATAACAGAATAATGGCATTAATGGAAAACAAATTTAGTAAGAAACAGTTTGGATTTTTTCTTAACTTGAGAACAACTGATAGTCTATTTATATTTAAGGTGGATGTGGGGTCTTAATTAAAATCCATAGAATTTTTAAATAATTTGTCAAAATGTAGTTTTTATCATGCTTTTTTCCAAAATATAATAAAAAGTATGGGTCAACGGACTTTTTTTCACGCTACAGGTTGTGCAAAATTGTCAGATTTTGTATAGATTATGCATAGAAAATCCAATTTTGTGTGATAAAAAGAAAACTACACCATAGAATTTTAAGATAACATGTGAGAAGATAGCTCTTATAACATGTTTTCAGTTAAGAAAAAGAAAAAAATGGAGTCACGGACTTGTTTGCTTGCTACATATTAAAATAGGTAAATTCATAACACTTTCTATTATAAAAATTACTTTATCTCAGTTATCTCTCCTACTCTCTGAGTTATCTCCCCTTATGTGGCACAGTTGAAAAAAAAATGAATCAAACAAAAATAATGTGTTTTTTAGAAAAAACAGCCGTAAATATGATAAAACACATAATTTTCTATATTAACATGAAAAGTCTTAAACATGAATTACATACTACTCTCAAAATTTGCACATATTATTAAAGATCTATTACCTGCTACTTCAAAATCCAAGATGGAGGAAGACGCCCCAGCCACCTTAAGACTTTGATACACGATATTTGAATTCAAAAACAAAATATTGTTTATATGCTTCGTCTACCTATTTGACTCTATCTGGAGGACTACTTTACGATATAAATTATCTAAGGGCATTGGTAGTACACAATCTTCAATTCGAGCTAATTTCCTAATGCATGTAGATTAAGACTTTAGTCGGCTTTCTTGCTTTGTTTGTATTAACGTTTGTTCAAGCCTTGTAATAAAGATTGACATCTGAAAACAATATAAAATAGGATCTAAACCTGTATACATTATGCTTAAATTTGATTGGATGTCATCCTGGAGGTTAGGAACACCCAGTTGTACATATAAACATTACAAGATAATGTTAGTAAGGTTTAACTCCGCCCAATGTATATTGTTTGCAGGTGTCAATCTTAATTACAATGCTTGAGCAAACGTTTATACAAAGCAAGCAAGCCAACCAAAGTCTTAATCTACAAGCATTAGGAAATTAGCTTTAAATTAAATGATAATCTTACTCACTACCACTTTATCTAATATTTTGTTTGAAGAATCTACCACAAGTTTTTAAACAACCAAATGACTGTTATCCTTTACAAATAGAGCAGACAAATATTGGAAGACTTTAGCTTGCTGATGATAAATTAATAATGTCTGAAACTAAAGAGGGCTACAGTCAAAGAAAAGTTATGACCTTGAACATATAAACTTACTCAATACTTTGAACATTGACAATCAATTTGTACGCATAATCGCCCATGATTTAGCTATAGTAACTAGCAGATGCAGGAATATTACCCGGAACTTCAACTGGTTTTATTCGAGCGTCACTGATGAGTCTTATGTAAACAAAATGCGCGTCTGGCATACCAGGGTATTTTGATGAGTTTTTAAGTCTATATACACATTGGAACGTCTACAGTGCTGACGTGGTAGATGACCGTAGTTCCATTTCATTTTTTTTAAACAATTAAAGAACAATTAAGACACATTTTTTTAATTGAAAATATACCTGATAACATTGACTATATTTATTTGAATAGATATAATTCTATCATAAAATGATAATTTTGTTTTTTATAGGTCCTTAATTTTTTGTGTGTTCGTGTTTGTTTGTAAGTCATTGGTCCATAAATTGTTAGAGCTATTTTCCTAATGTTTGTAGTTTAAAGGTTTGGTTGGCTTGCGCAGCTTGTATTCATTATACTTATATGTTATTGGATGTTAAGTATAATATATAGAATATAATGTATACAAGCTGAGGCACTGCCTATCTATTAATTGCAGGTGTCAATCTTAAATGCAATGCAAGAGCAAACACTTATACAAACAAGGCATTAGATAAATAGCTCTAAGTGGGTTTTTTTTTTTCAAATAAAGTAAAATTATACTTCGGCCTCAATACCCGAAAATTATTTAGCAGCCATTGTTTTCTTTCAACTATGGCCGAATTGTTTTAGTTTGAAAATATATGCATGCAAGTTTGAAGATATATGCATGCATTGGTTAAAAAATAATCACTATTCTTGTGACACTAAATGCGACGAAAACTTTTTAAGTTTTCATTTATAAACAAATGTATTCAATAAATAAAACATTTTTGAGACTGACAAATATTAAACTGAAAAACAATATCTTTATTTTCAACATGCAAAGTTTCGATGCGAAAATCACCTTAAGAACAATTATAATTTCTTAAAAAAGTAATACTTTTTTCAATCATTTATTTATGTTGAGATTGAAATACACCCTCAGAAATTAAACATGTTAAAAGTGAATATGGAACACTGTTACATTTAAAGAGCTAATTAAACCAAAACGGATATAAAATATAGCCAAATACGGACATGGAAATACATTGCATCAGAGAGAAATATTCCATAATTCAAATTACTTCCAAAATTATGGGTTGTTGTTACCCTTGAAGACTAATATTCCACCAGCAGAGGTATCTACTTAATGACAGAAATAACAAATTGTAATGCACTATGTGCAAATTCCGACAATGATTGCCTGTTCAGAGATCCATAAAAGTGATAATTTAACAGTATGTAAGGGGATTTATTTCAAACTGTTACGTATAGGTATATAGTTATATAAATTAAAAGTATCATGTTATATTACTTCCTCATCAAATAAATGGATTTGTATTTATTACCATTATTTACCATAAATAAGTCAAAATGTGACGGTTGTTATTGATACAATAGATTTCAGTAGTATATGATTGATGCACATTAAATCCGATTTAATGCAATATGCATTTACGAAGAATGAGAATAATAAATTCCACTTTTATTGATCGTCTTAAACAGAAAGCTAAGAATTACTTGCGGAGTTTAAATACTTTAATTGCCATATGCAATAATATTTTACAAATCAAAACAACAAAAACAACAAACAAAAAACACAGTAGCAATTTCGTCCGTATGCTACTTAAGTTTTTAAACAACTTTTTCAAGCTTTATATAAAGTTAATAAAACACTGAATCACAGAACGATATACATTTTTATATATTTGAAGTTTGCTGCAGAAATAACTAAATTTCAAGGTAAGATTATAATTCATGTTTTATTACGACTATTATATCATATATGTGTCTATTACTATATAAAATGCATTCTTTTCCAAATTGATTAGCTGCTAAATATTATTATTATGACAACTACAAACATAACGATACAAATAGAAATCAATTAATCAAACTTATAAGAACACGTTTTGGAGAAAGAGCAAAGCCTTGTTCGCTTAGAGTTACAACTTATGTGTCCGGTTAGGGTGACATATCTTCCTGCAGACTGTTACCTTGAAAACTAGAGTCCGGTTTCGTCTGTTCAGTGCAAAGCAGGGGTTATATTCATATCACATTATCATTTTCTCGCCTTGAATATGCATTTAATTTGCCACTAAAAGTTAAAAAGCCATACTTCATCCTCACTAAAAAAGACTAATGCTGAATAGCATGTAAAAGAAAATATCCATATCGAGCAAGTCTGGTAAAACGCATTTTCGTACTTACGAAACAACTAATTTTACTATCACTCAACTCGCGTGTACCATAGTTTTCATATCATGATATTTTTTTTGCACCTTTGTACCTCTTTATTTAATTTTTAAATAAAAATGTTTTGGCATATACTACGGAAACTGTTATTTTGGAAGATTTTAATATTCCTTTAATGTAAAGTAAAAAAACACACCTCAAAAATATTTTCCACATACGTCAGGTGGTTAAAGAACCTACAAGAGTTACAAAAACTTCATTCACTTTAATTGACCATGTTTATAGTAATGTGCCAGAAAATATTGATTATATTTCAGTTCCAAAATATTTAATCAGTGATCACTATCCAGTATGAATTTCTCATAAAATAGGTTTAAAAAAGAAAAAGCAAGTTCATGATTATATAACTTTTTTCTGTCCTGAGTGTTCACGCTTTTTTTTTGTACTGTATTCCTCCCACGGAATGTTTTCATTTTAGTGGTATTTGGAACATTGCAAATAAGCGGGAGGTTTGGCTAGCCATAAAACCATGTTCAACTCACCATTTGTTTCTTAAAATGTCCTATACCAGGTTATGAATATTACAGTTATTATCAAATAGTCCGTTTGTATGTAAGTTGGCGTTTGTTTTTGTTGCAGTTCGGTGTTTCTGATGTTTCGTTGTTTTCCTCTTTTTGTTGATGGGGTGCACTCGACTCCAATCTTAATTGACTAGGATTGTCAGTTTTCCTATCGAAGGTCGGTGGTTTTCTCCGGCCACTCCGGCTTCCTCAACCAATACAAACTGGCCGCCACGAAATAGCCCAAAAGCGGTGCTGAAAAGTGGCGTTAAAACACAAAAAATCAAATAAAATCAAATTTAGTTGAAGTGTTTCTCTCGTTTTAGTTTGTACCCCCGGATTTATTTTTCGCTTAATCTATTAAAAAGCGGTATACGTCTGCTGCCTTTATTAATAGATCTACACAATATTTAATATATACTGATTTTATTCACCATTTATCTCGTAGTCCCCTTGACAGAATACTAGAAATTGATGATCTGGATGCGCTACTAAGTTTTATAAATATTTTAACTGAAGTATTGAACTATCATGCCCCACTAAACAGCGAGTTAAACATGTTTATCAAAATGAGTGGATAAATGATGAAATTAAGGAGTGCATGAAACAACGTGATTATTATCATAAGAAAAAAGATACATATAATATATAAATTCTGGAGAAACAAGGTTAAATACCTGATAGAAAATTCAAAGCAAAAATTCTATACTTGTGTTCTTATAGAACATGAAAAGGAAACAGTGGTAAGTTATGAAAACACTTGCATAATGTCAATGGCAGTGAAAATTATCATGACAATGACTGTTACTATAAATCGATAACAGACCTATGAGCATTGCTGATACATTCAATAATACTGAAAATATTAATCTTACTTCAAACTCAATCTCCAGTTGTTCTTGAAAACTTAATAATTATATTTCATGTCGTATACCATGTATACCAGAAAATGTCTTTTTCACCATATCACAAATAACGTGATAATTTGTATAACGATCAAAGTTATTGTTTCAGTTTGATTACCACATGTTAAGATAAAAATCATTTCACATCTTACTGATGAAGGATATTAGTTATCCGAAATTTTTAACATTTGTTCATGATTTTACTTGTTTTTGGTGATGATGTACCCTTTTAGACTTGCTTATTATATATTATATTTTGTAATGTACTATATCATAATTATATGATCCATCATCCCGTAAGATTTTATCATTGGCTATTATTCAGACATTTTATATTTATATTTGTATATTAGTAGATGGATTATGTTTAATTCATGGGTTACACGCCATTATTCCGACAGCCCATTAGTCCGACAGCTCATTAGTCCGACGACCCATTGTTCCGACAGCCTCACAGTCAGACAACCCAATAATTCGACAACCCATTAGTCCGACAACCCAATAATCCGACAAACCATTACTCCGACAGCCCAACAATCCTAAACCCATTAGTCCGACACTTATAAATAATTATTGCGCGGTATCAGGGTAAAACAAAAATGGCTGTCTGTATTATAACGTATATGTTATAACATATGTACAGAAATAATTCCGTATATGTATTATAAAGATAGTTCGAATATTTGTTTATATAAATCTTTATATACGTAATTAAAATTTGGGTATAGAGCTATATTATTCAATCATGTATTTTGGCGACTTTTCGTATATATAGGAATCGTTTAATATATGTATTTACAGAATTAAAAAAAAAAACGGATACACAGAACTATTTCCGTATGGATAGACTTCGAATTCCGTATATACGGAATTGTGACGTTACAATTCTTTGCATACGCAAATACAGACCATTAAGATTTTAAATTATGTATATATATATGCATAATTCGAATTACGTTATACAGGGAATCATTTATACAGATTATCATCAGACTATTTTCAACAAATTAGGCGGGTCAGAATATGATTTGCATAATAAAACACAGAATATATTATGTATATTGGATACTGTGTGGCTCCAATATTGTCACATCTGACCCGCCACCTTAGGTTAGGTGGGCATCTCTGCGTCTCATTTCAAACAACCTACGACTTTAAAAAAAACTGATTGATTGATCAAATTAATGGATGCAATTTTTTTTAACGCGACCTAAGGGGTATTCTACTTTGGCCCCGTATTGTGATGCATTAATTACATACACTGTACATTTTACAAGATATTGTCAATAATAGTCGTATCTGTTTTCTTCGATATTCGCCTTCTGAAATTGACCTTCAGCATCACACACTTTCTTAATAGACATTAACATCAGTTTACTACAAATTAAAAAAAAAATCCATACATTAGTGTCATGCAATCAGATTGCATCAGCAATTTTCTTTTCTTAACCAATCAATGGTAGACAAACCAAGCGTTAGTCCAGGAGAATGGAAATCATTTAACAAAGACACACGCGGGACAAGAAAGACACACAGACATACATGATTTTTTAACCAAGCGTTAGTCGAGGAGAAGGGAAATCATTTAACAAAGACATACGCGGGACAAGAAAGACACACAGATATACATGATTTTTTATTAGTTATTATTGGCTTTGAACTAGAACTAGTGTCAGTTCTTCGAGTACTCTCAGATCTTTACTTTGCGTTCTTGTTGTGGTGAGGGATGTATAAATACCTTGCCACGTCAATTGTTTTGTATGAATTAGGCCGTTAGTTTTCTCTGTTAAATTGATTCATATTTTTCAGGTCGGGACCATTTATAGCCGAGTATACGGTATGGGTTTTTTCTCATTATTGAAGACTGTACGGTTACCTATAATTGCTTACGTCCACTTCATTTGAACAAACCACATCTCCTTACTTGTATATTACAGAAGAACAAATAATAGACTTAAAACTAGTTACACCAAAGTATATATGTTGACCTCCATTGAATTTTGTTTTTGTTATGATTGTTTTTCACCAAATATAAAAATCAAAAAGAACCCCATTGTGATACAAACAGACATGCATCAAAAATAATGATCAGTGATTTTTCTATCCTAAGTGGTTATGGAGGCACCGTTTACATGTTCTCAAAAAAAGAGTAAAGGCTGAGTTTACAACAAATTGCCCTGTTTAACCTATTTGCTTGTCTTTCATGAAAAATACAACATTTTGATACGGATCCCAGGACAATTTCTGCATAAAACTGTATTGATATTGTCGGAAAGATTTGGATACAACTAATTGGGGGCATGATTGGGTCATTGCATGACAACCAATTAAATTCAATAAAGAAATAGTCCCAGTTAGCAATGGTTCAAGTTTGTTATGATCCGAGATGTCCCTAGCTCGAAATAACCTGCACATAGAATATCTCATATCTCCGTTTCTGCAGCATAACACGGGAATAGCAAGGTATCGATCATTGTGGGGGTAGAGGCCATAGTTTTTTCCTAGAATCTATTATTTTCCAATAAAAATACAAAGCAAAAAATGTTTCTGTACAACTCAAAAACTTATTTTGCCTCTCACATAAATAAAACTTTATCAACAAAACCTCAGAAAGAAATATCGAACATCCAAAAAAATTACAGAAGCAATAAAACATCACCAAATACAATAAATAACAATACCTTACTATATGAGAAAAACTAAGCACTCTGCCCAATCAGCAGCCGGACACAACTTTCCGGAAATTATTTAAGTTAATGATTTGATAATAGATATTTTGAAAGTTCAAATAAATCGTTTAAAAGAACCTTGTTCCATAAAAACGTTGTATATGAAAAACGAAATTGCAGTGTTATTAATTTATAAATAGTAGTTACGATACCATTTAGACATTAAAGCTTTATTGTATGGTGTTGGAATCCGGTGAAACACAACACAATATGTCCCCGTTAACAGTACTTTATACCTTTACATTTTGTCTTCAAAAGGCTTCCATGATTAGTTTTTTGGGTTAATGAATAAAGCATTGCGTTTGATGTTTGATTAAAATAGAACAGAAAATATGACTGAGTGCAGCCATTGAAAAACAGGTCAAACTACATGCCACCCTTGATCTGCATTTTTAGTCAAATTCACTAGCTAAACGATACAATTTAAACAACTGCACCATACGATTTTTTGACGACCAATCTTAAATTCAAGTAAAATCATTTTTTAACTACTGTGCAAATTTTTAGCCGTGTATTATGAAGTCAAATTATTCTCTTTTAATAACCGACTTTTTCCTATTCTGTCACCGCACTATAAAGTTAACACAACATTAAAGTACTATAATTTCACAATTGGGGGAAAAAAAATACCACCAAACCGATCGTCGTCTTTAACGAATTTATCATTTATTTCAGACAATGAGGTCTTATTTCCTTTTATTGGTTCTTTATCGGGCTTCAGCGCTTATTGTAGAAGATGTATTCCCACCAAGTTTAGCAGAATGCTACTCTGGACAAGTTGATAAAAACACCACTCCATATGATGTTCAAACAAGCTGTTTGGAAAGCTATTTGGCTCATATATACAAAAATACTAGTTCTTCAGGTTTAGGTAAGGATGCTTTTGACTGGTTAGATTCTCTTGGCAGAAAATTACATATCCGACTGAGAAGACAAGGACGCTTCAGATTGCGTGTAAGGAGGGAAATTCGAACATTACGTGAAAATGAATTAGACAATTTCTTCGACGCAGTAAATGCCCTGAAAAGGGACAAGGTACGTTTATCAATTAGTTACCATGGTAACGATAAAAAAGTCGTCAGACTTCTGTGTAATTTATCTTCGTCCAACTTGTTTGATACATACCAAAAACTAGATAGTTTCTGTTAAATCGTTTAAAGAATCAGGTTTAAATCAATATTAACAAATTGTACAGACGTTGTCTAAAGTTTAAAAAAAAAAGATGTGGTTTGATTATCAAAGAGATAACCATCAACCAAAGACAAAATAACCAGGATGTGAAGCACAGATTTCTAAATTGAAGACTGTTTAGTGTCCCTTAGATGTGTTTATGTTATTGTTATCTTTAAGTTACTGTATGCCATTATATCTCCTTTGTATGTAGCAACATTCCAGCAGCGCCTGCATACGCAGTATATATCTCCCAATTGATGATTTTCTTGATAGAGGATTGCTGCTCACAAGGACGCTATCAAACCAAGAGTTTCAAATGGTGAAGTTGAAATCATCCCTTCGTAAATTTTACGGACGCCACCACGAGTTGGTTGACCGTTATGGAATAACCGTTTCACAGATGATATCGGATATGTTCCATATGACGTAACTACAATACCCTTCCCTTTTCACGAATGTGACCTACCGAATTAGACTATTTACCGGATTTGTAATAACATAAGCAACAGGACGGGTGCCACATGTGGAGCAGGATCTGCTTACTCCTCCGGTGCACCTGAGATCACCCCCAGTTTTTGGTGGGGTTCGTGTTGCTTAGTCTTTAGTTTTCTATGTTGTGTCTTCTGTATTATTAGTTGTCTGTTTGTCTTTTTATTTTTAGCCATAGCGTTGTCAGTTTATTTTCGATCTATGAGTTTGACTGTCCCTCTGGTATCTTTCGTCCCTCTTTTGTATTCATTAATAGTTTTTTTATCAAAATAATGCAGTTTGTTAAAAG
>CM029604.1:4871216-4881216 GCA_017311375.1 Mytilus coruscus | reverse complement strand
GTGGATATTTGATTTCGTGGTTTTTCAAAAGTCTGCATAAATTCCTATATAAAATTTGCAATGTGTTGAACATTTGAATTAGTGGTTTCCAGGGATACCACGAAATCCACGAAAATTGATATCCAACAAATAAAAATGAATCCACAGTATTCTGTTTTATAATAGAGCTCACTTTTGGGAATATGCTGAAATCCATCCCAGAACAATTATTTTGAACAGCTTTATGGATTATTTCTGTTAAGACTGGTTTTTCAATTATGCATGTGGTATGGTGGTGAAAAGGGAAGACAAATCGAAGGTTTTGATAGATTTTTTTTTGTTTTTGTCTTTGTGTAAATGCCCATTTCTTCAATCATTATTTGCATAAGCTTGAATAAACTGTAAAGAAAAAAAACCAATTACCTAGACATATTGCACTACTTTAATATGAATGATTGAGACATACTTTCTTAGGAACATCTCAAGAAATGCAATACTGTAAATTCAGATAATATTGCGATGTTTTTATATATGTGAATATTTCGACTAGGTGAGTATCGCAATCATAAGAACTCGTATTCTTACATCCGATACACATAACAGTATGCAGATTTACATTAAATCGCAATAATTGATCTCGCATTGTTGTCCTTCCGTCAAAAATTGTAGTCATAAACATGATAAATGCACATGCTAATTTCTGAATTTACATTAAGTATACCCTCATCTTTTGAGTTAACTTAAAGTTACTTAGTTAACTTAAGTTCACATAAAGCAAACTGTAACAAAATTTTACACCTTAGTTAGGTGAACACTATCTATGAAAACATTAGAACAGACGAAATACATCATATAGAACGACGAATTGACGTTGACTAAATAACAAAGACAGTAAGAAGTCTAATCAAACAGTAGAATTTAACTGTCGAGAGTGGATAAATATCGTATCGTACGAGATTTGGTGGTGGAATTTGTTTCTCCAATGTTTTCTAGACGATACAGAGACAATTGTAATCCGGCTGTTCGAATTAACTACGAAACAGATGTGTGCTTATATGTGACGTCATCAGGCATGGTCGTCTGTTTTCATGATGTCACAATAAGAAATTCAACATTTTGAAAGGAAAGCTGGAAAGTTTGACGTCATAATCAAATTATGACCAATGAAAAACTGAGATCAAACGTATCACACGTTGATTAAATAAAAATAATCAACAGGTCAACAAAAGGAGAAATCGAGTAAGAATTAGAGAAGAAATCGAGTAAGAATTAGAGAAGAAGTCTTAACAAAAGTAAATCTCTTGGAAGGAACGTGGTGTTATTTTAATAAAGACGTACTTAAGCATTAAGAATTATTAACAAAAATAAATCTCCTGGAACGGATGGGATAATATCTAAATTTTATCAAATATATCAGACACCTTATACAGACGTACACAAGCAAGAATTTTACGAACAAAAACTCAGTAATTCACAAAAAGAAGGTATGTTTACCTGTCTACATAAGGGAGGAAACTCGAGACCATACAACTCAATGAAAACTATTCACCCGAATCAAAATGGGTTTGTGAAGGAGGAAATATAAGTAATGGAAACAAACTTTTACATGATATCATCTTATTAGTGAATATAGAAGAATTAATCATATTTCTAGACAGCAAAAGGGTTTTGAGAATTTGAATTGGGATAACCTATTTATGTAAGAGAGGGTATCCATTTTGGTAATACTTTTTGTAGCAGATAAAAAAAAAGCTGTTTAAAAAGTTCAACACTTTTATTACAAAATGTGTGTTTTTGTTTAAATCCTGTTTAATAAGTATAGATTACACTGTTCCAGGTTAGCGCTGTTTCATATTTTTCATATCGGACCTTTTATAGCCGACTATACGGTATGGATTTTTTTTCATTGTTGGAGGCCGTTCAGTTGCCTATAATTTCTAACTTCCACTTTATTTGAACTTTGGTGGATATTTGTCTCATTGGCAATCATACAACATCTCCTCATTATAAAATAAGACAAGGATTTACTCAAATGTCGAAATAGAAACATTTCTTAAATTTTCTCATTATAAATAAAGAAATCATTAAGAGACTAAGGTTTCAATTCCCTATGGCAAAGTTGACCTTATATGGCTTGTGGTATTATTTAAATACCCTGTTTGGTCTTGTAGCATGTATAGCTCTTTGAATGTGTTGGTTCTTGATTTTCTACGCCAACTGGGATGGATATACCTTAACTGTATTGCACTCCCTAGGTTTCTGGAAATCAAACTTTTTTTTTCATGAATTAAAATTATCAATTTTCTGATAGTTAACATCTGCAAATCTGTTAATAGTAGTTTTCCCCAATCTGTTATTGAGTATCTGAAATACGTTGTTGGCAAAAGCGCAGTTGTCAAAATAAAAAATTCTACTAAAATAATCTGCTTCAACATTTTCAATTTGTGAAATCAGCTCAACCTACACAGTTACCATGTTAAATATGCAATACATGAATTCTAAAAGCAATTCGTGTAAATATATATATATGCTCCCACATGTTCTATATGGACAACATTTTGAATGTCAACGCATCAAAGATACTATGCTTATAGTTTTGAACGCCAGACGCTCTTTACACAGGACTCATCGCTGACGCTCAAAAAGTTAAAACGCCAAATAAAGTACGATTCTAAAAGTTTTAACCAACTACAGCTTGGGTAATCTATTCATGTGCTAAAAAATCCTTAGCATTTCGAACAACTCAAAGTTTTGTATATGCTCATTCATTTTTATACTAACGGTTCCAACCTACTTTGTAATATCAAAAATATTGTCATGTACACTTAACACATTATGAGCAACTTGCATCATCAGCCCAGTAGTTAGTAACCTTTCTTGAAAGGATACATTTTTGCGTCTCTAAGTGGTATTTCGGGAGAGACAAAAATTAAAATTAATAAAAATTAATAATTATGCATGTATTCTAATGGTTTATGTGTGATTTTCGTTTGTATAAATTGGAAGTAGAATCGTCAATGAAAAATGAAATGGTACAACTAGAATTAAAGATCAGGTATGTAAAACGTTAGTCTAGGTTATTTAACTAACAAGGGTGTACTCGATTATAAGTCATTTCGTAAACAAAAGTTAATTATATATTTCGAACCATGATATGAGATGAGACCTAAACAAAAAAGCACTGTGTCATGCATAACCCAACGTTTTTGCTTTTCTTTTGCTCATTACAACGAAAAAAAATGTAATGTTAATTGCCGCCAATGGGTCTTCAACACAGCGAGAATATCCAGCACCCAGAGGTCTTGAATAACAATCCAAGCCATCTGAAATTATTTTCATTCTTCCCTATTATCAGATAGGAAACAAACAAGTTTTAAAAATGCAAATGATTAATAAAATTTCTGGATTTCATTTTGTATGTTTTAAACTTAAGTGAAAGACATTTTCATATCTTTTAAACATTAAGATTAACATCGTTATTCGTACTGCCGATAAAACTGTAATATGTGCCATTATACGAATAATGAAAACATTAAATGAATATGAGTTTATTACGCGTTTCTGTCGAAAATTTCATTAAAACCGCGCTAAACATTTAACAGAACCCTAATTCAAGTGTTATCCACACCCCTGCAAATTATATTCATTGGTATTTAATCAAATTCTAACAATGAACATTTATTATTATATATCGATTACGCCATGTTGACCATTTCGGATTCTAAAACTATTTATCCTATTAAACCACAATAATATTGTAGAAACTATCCGACTAACTCTTCTGTTTATATTACATATGTTTGTATAAAAAAGGTAACAAACGGTTCTTGCTGTACAAAATCGAAATGCAACACCTTAAATGCCAAGGAGATGGATATTTAAACGATAAAATTAAAAGCAAATATCCTTTCTATAATTTTCATTATTGAGTAATGTTAATGTGTTCAATACTATAAAATATTCAACAGAGTTATTAATTTGTAGATGTACAGAAAAGGAATGGCTTGCAATGGATTAACGAGAGTATAAGGTCGAAATAAACGGACAACGCCAGTCCTTCAGATTTATTTCCACGTGTGAACAATTTTTACGAAAGTGCCCATGAAAATATCAAAAGGGCAAACAGTCCGGATGAATAAAAAAGAACAATATAAATAATTCTCCATTCCTGAAAAAGAATGGAGGGTTTGAAGAAAAAATTTACGTCACAGGTGTATGTTAACCATGAATTATTTTAACAGTCTGCATTCTAACAGTATATTCCTAACTATCAAATTCTATATCATACTTAAATTGTTCTCAGAGACAGGGTTGGAACACTTGTTTTGTGATAGTTTTATTTTTGTACTGTTGACGGAGCGTGCGTTGTATGGACAAATATAGGTAGTGACTTTTTCCCTTTTACTGCAGAAGCACAATCCGTCGTTGAACTGCTTATCTGCGAACTGTTTTAGTGATTGTGTAAGCTTATGCTTGCGGCTAGCAAGAGGATTATCCACATATTTACGAACCGTACCCCATGGATATTCAATCTTAAATATCTTATTACGACGGTTCAAAGTGTCAATTTCATTTTGATAAATCTTTCTATATCAACTGTTTTATGTGACTTCTCAAAACCATAACAGTCAGTGTTGAACTGTATATTCCTTACTATCAAATTCTATATCATACTTAAATTGTTCCCAGAGACAGGGTTGGAACACTTGTTTTGTGATAGTTTTATTTTGTACTGTTGACGGAGCGTGCGTTGTATGGACAAATATTAGTGATTTACTGCAGAAGCACAATCCGTCGTTGAACTGCTTATCTGCGAACTGTTTTAGTGATTGTGTAAGCTTAGGATTATCCACATATTTACGAACCGTACCCCATCTAGAGAGATATTCAATCTTAAATATCTTATTACGACGGTTCAAAGTGTCAATTTCATTTTTGATAAATCTTTCTATATCAACTGTTTTATGTGACTTCTCAAAACCATCACAGTCAGTGTTGAACTTGAACTTAATTTGAATTCATTCCTGATTAAAAAAGCAAAAGCTCAAACACATCAAACGAATGGATAACTGTCGTATTCATGGCTTGGTACAGGCATTTTCCTATGTAGAAAATGGTGGATTATCTTCTTTCGACATACTTAACTTAAGTCTTCTTGAGGCTATTGTGAGGTCGATGGAACAAAGATAAAGCTGCACTGGTTTTGAGTACATACACATTGTCACATGGTATGAATATGCATTAACGGTGAACGAACTTTAAGCTTTTACATGAAAAACAAACGGGTTCCATATTAGGAGCAGGATCTGCTTACCATTCCGGAGCACATGAAATCACATATTGCTCAGTCTTCCGTTTTCTTTGTTGTGTTTTGTTGACTGTTGACAGTCCTTTGGTCCTATTTCGTTGGTTTGTTTTTTGCCATTGGTTTGTCAGCTTACAACAATCATGTATTTTCAAATTACATGTCTTGCAATAACTTAACAATCATAAAAAGGAAAATTAAAAACCGGTTGTTTAAGTGGCCTGGATGTCAATATACTGGCTGAAAGTTTTTAGATACTGATATAGTGTGTTGAATAAATGCAGCGGAAACTGGTGATACCTCTTTCCATTGTCTAGTATGAGGCAGCTACTTTCTAGTTATTTATACTGTTGTTTGGTTGTTTTGTTTTGTTTTGTTGTTTTCGTCTTTCGATTATATGTTTTTCGTTGATGAATTAATGTTCCATTTCATATTTTATATTATGCCCAATAATTGTACTGGTTTGGCGTACTTTATACATAAAAAACATAATAAGCTAACTAATTTTTAGAAATTGTCCCTTGTTTATAGGTTAATCCACTTCAGCATTTGTTCAGCAGCACCTTGCAATATTGTGCAATACAGCACTCCTTTTATTTGGCTAATTGATATACATAGGCCACGCATGCAAGAGTAATTAAAAATCAGGCTGTTTGAATAGCCTGGTATCCTAGCTCACTGCGCGACACTGACGGAAACGGTGGTTGAGCCAGGAGCCCAGGCTATCTGTTTGAGAATAACAAAGGTAAAATATCTCTTTTAGATATGTGGCCTGTTTCAAAACAATATTTCTGCCCAGTCTATCATGCTCTCAAATGTGGTTGCAGTTAAATGCCCGACATTCATACTGTGCAGACTGTTTTAAAATTAATTTGTTCTAATCAAATATAGCGATATATACTGTTAAAAAAAAGAAACACATAGCTCAGAAGAATTTTTCAAAATACATATTCCAGAAGGTAAAATGAAACGTCAATTGCATCTTCGAATATTTAAAGGTAAGTTTTAAACTTTAAATGCCCGTTCTTTTGATTTGGCTCTCTGCCATCGGAAATAATTTTCGACACGCGAAAAGTGCATATGACCTTTTTCGCCGCGAATTTTTTTCTCGAGAATTTTGTGGTCAACTGTTACACTTTTGCGCATATAGGAACGAAGTTTGAAGATTTAATTCATCACAACGTTAACACGCTGCCATGCCAAGGTTGGATTCTGGTATTCGAAATATCGTCATCGGTCGTCTCAAGGCCGGAGTGTCCCAAAGGGAAGAAGCAAGAACTGAAAATGTTAAACAGAGCACAATTTCATGACTTTGGAACAGATACCAGCAGATTGACTAAGGACCGCCATAGGAGTTGACGATCTCGCCTAACGACTTGTGTACAAGATCGCTACATCCGCGTATTTCATCTACGGAATCGAATTGTTGCCGCAACAGTAACTACAGTGGTGATACCAGGAATGAGAAGAATCAGCTCTGAAACAGTTCACAATCGACTACGACAACATGGCATTAGACCCAGGAGGTCGTATTTTGGACCCGTTTTGAAGCAAATACACATACGGAATAGGGTCTGATTAGTCAACAGGTTGAGGGACTGGAAATTCCGCAACTGGTGCAGAATCCGGTTCAGTGATGAGTCTCGTTTTATGCTTCAGAAACGTGATGTAAAAATTCCTGTCTACCGGCGCATGAATGAAAGTTTTGCTTCCTCGCGTGTCCAAGAAGTGGACAGCTTTGATGTAGGAAGCATCATTATGTGGACTGCTATCTCTATTGACCGTAAAATGGAATTGGTACATGTTCCTGGTAATGTAACGGCTCAAAGGTACAGAGAAGAAATTGTCCAACCTCACCATATACATGTTATTGAACGACACAAGTTATTTCTGCTGGAAAATGCTACGCCTCTGATAAACGTGTGCGTCAGCGTAAAACCCCCGCTTCAGACCCTTGATCAACTCCGAAAAATGTTGCAACAGGAATGGCGAGTAATTCTACGCAACAACATTAGAACATTGATAGCATCATTGCCGATGAGATGCGTAGCAGTCTTATCAGCGAGAGGTGGTCATACACAGTATTGATTTACGGCACCGGAAGTAACTTTAATTGTGATAGATTGACTTTTATTCATCAATTTCTCAGGAATTAACTTTTCTCTTCTCAATCAAACACGTTTTGAGTTAATATCTGTATCAGTAAATGTACAATTAATTTCCATACAAAATACATGTATTAAAATTCTTGAAAAATCCATAATGCATTTATTTATATATATATATATATATACAGCTGAATATGTCTCAATATGCGTGAATGAAATAATAACCAATCTATCGAATCTATAAAATAAAATCAACTTTGCATCTGTAAATGCTGAAAATTCTCTCGGGCCACTGAACCACACACCTCACGCTCTATCGCTGTCCTTTTACATCACTTATGCTGTGATTACAAAGTCTCAAATCAACTGTTCTTACTAGAAATATGGGTTAAGCTACGCAACTGGACACCTGAATAAAATTGTTCAACTCTTTGCAACAGTCACCTGCAAAATAATTTGAACGCAAACAAAAGTTTAAAAAATTATGTAAAGTCAATTTGAAGTCACAGTCCGCAAAAACGATTTAACGTTTTCGCAGCTAAGTAAAAACGATTTAACCCCAAAAACCATATCCTTTTTCAAAGATGTATTAAGTTGTAAAATAAAGTTCAATTATTTTTCAAACATTTCTGGCCTAATATGCATGATAAAAATAACCAGATTGTAGAGCAAAACAGCTAGTCATACAATTAACGGAGATAACAAAGAGAAAATGGTACTCACAAAACTAGTTTAACTCAGTTGTTTTCTCGTCTTCGTCTCTCGAATTATCCTTTATTATATGCGTGAATGTCATAACATGCCGAATATTTACGGAGGGTACCAACTTAAAATATACAAATCTACTGAATGCAGACCTGTCATGGTTTTCCAAACATAGTCATAAGTTCTCCGAATTGTTCACTTAATTGGACGTCCTTAATGAAATGTTTGTTTATTTCTATTTTCGTAAACAAAAGTTAATTATATATTTCGAACCATGATATGAGATGAGACCTAAACAAAAAGCACTGTGTCATGCATAACCCAACGTTTTTGCTTTTCTTTTGCTCATTACAACGAAAAAAAATGTAATGTTAATTGCCGCCAATGGGTCTTCAACACAGCGAGAATATCCAGCACCCAGAGGTCTTGAATAACAATCCAAGCCATCTGAAATTATTTTCATTCTTCCCTATTATCAGATAGGAAACAAACAAGTTTTAAAAAAATGCAAATGATTAATAAAATTTCTGGATTTCATTTTGTATGTTTTAAACTTAAGTGAAAGACATTTTTCATATCTTTTAAACATTAAGATTAACATCGTTATTCGTACTGCCGATAAAACTGTAATATGTGCCATTATACGAATAATGAAAACATTAAATGAATATGAGTTTATTACGTTTCTGTCGAAAATTTCATTAAAACCGCGCTAAACATTTAACAGAACCCTAATTCAAGTGTTATCCACACCCTGCAAATTATATTCATTGGTATTTAATCAAATTCTAACAATGAACATTTATTATTATATATCGATTACGCCATGTTGACCATTTCGGATTCTAAAACTATTTATCCTATTAAACCACAATAATATTGTAGAAACTATCCGACTAACTCTTCTGTTTATATTATGTTTGTATAAAAAGGTAACAAACGGTTCTGTAAACAAAATCGAAATGCAACACCTTAAATGCCAAGGAGATGGATATTTAAACGATAAAATTAAAAGCAAATATCCTTTCTATAATTTTCATTATTGAGTAATGTTAATGTGTTCAATACTATAAAATATTCAACAGAGTTATTAATTTGTAGATGTACAGAAAAGGAATGGCTTGCAATGGATTAACGAGAGTATAAGGTCGAAATAAACGGACAACGCCAGTCCTTCAGATTTATTTCCACGTGTGAACAATTTTTACGAAAGTGCCCATGAAAATATCAAAGCAAACAGTCCGATGAATAAAAGAACAATATAAATAATTCTCCATTCCTGAAAAGAATGGAGGGTTTGAAGAAAAATTTACGTCACAGGTGTATGTTAACCATGAATTATTTTAACAGTCTGCATTCTAACAGTATATTCCTAACTATCAAATTCTATATCATACTTAAATTGTTCTCAGACAGGGTTGGAACACTTGTTTTGTGATAGTTTTATTTTTGTACTGTTGACGGAGCGTGCGTTGTATGGACAAATATAGGTAGTGACTTTTTCCCTTTTACTGCAGAAGCACAATCCGTCGTTGAACTGCTTATCTGCGAACTGTTTTAGTGATTGTGTAAGCTTATGCTTGCGGCTAGCAAGAGGATTATCCACATATTTACGAACCGTACCCCATCCAGAGAGATATTCAATCTTAAATATCTTATTACGACGGTTCAAAGTGTCAATTTCATTTTTGATAAATCTTTCTATATCAACTGTTTTATGTGACTTCTCAAAACCATAACAGTCAGTGTTGAACTGTATATTCCTTACTATCAAATTCTATATCATACTTAAATTGTTCCCAGAGACAGGGTTGGAACACTTGTTTTGTGATAGTTTTATTTTTGTACTGTTGACGGAGCGTGCGTTGTATGGACAAATATAGGTAGTGACTTTTTCCCTTTT
>CM029604.1:4708879-4871116 GCA_017311375.1 Mytilus coruscus | reverse complement strand
ATGCCATTTTATTCGCTGTGGAGCAAACGTCATTCAAAATGTATATAAGTTTATCATTTTATAATAGTTATGGGAACTTGACTGAAACGTAAAATAGGTGAAAATTGACATTTAAAGGCTATTAATTACTCCAATGAGGAGTCATTAAACAATTTCGGCTATGTTTATATGATAATGATATTGTCTCCCTTGGCAATTTTACTTTTCAAAGTTATAGTTTTAATAACCATCTGTTCATCCCGGTCGATTTGATTTGCCAAATGTTCCAAAAATTTAAGTAATGTTTGGTTCATTTGCGTTCTGCCTCATATATGATAGAATTCAAAACATTTCATCAGACGCTAATTTGTTTTATCATACTAATCAATCATTTGCTCTTTCAGATGGCTTCAAAACATTTTTGTCAGCCGTGTGAGACGGAAGATACGTTTGTTCCGGCTATAAAATGGTGTACAGAATGCGAAGAGAATCTGTGTAAAGAATGTTTCCAGTTCCACAAAAAAGGTAAAGCGACGAAAAATCATCATGTACTTGATATATCTGAAGCTGGTATCTTTCCAACACTGGAAAACCAACATTGTTCAAAGCATAGCGGTATGTTGCTGGATTTATTTTGCGTCGATCACGATACGTTGTCCTGTAGGCAGTGCATGACCGAGGAACATAGGGCATGTAATAAGTTGCTGCCTTTGGATGTTGCGGCGAAAGATGTAGGTTCATCTGCGTAAGTCAGTGACCTGTTAAAAGACTTCGAACTTTCAGTTACTGCTTTGTGTTCTATTGAAAGCACCATCGAAAAACAATTAAATGTCGAAGAAGATCAAAAGATAGCTAAACACAAAGACATCACTTCTTTAAAGGCTCGTTTATGTAAACAAATTGAGGAGTCGGCTTCTGTTATAGGCGAGAAAATTGAGACAGTTTCAAAAGAGCATCGAATTCATCTACAAGAACAAGAACATTCCATCACCGAATCAAAAGTTTTAAATATAAAACACAAAGAGGAATTAGAAAAGGTTATTAAATATGGATCAAATAGCCAAATATTTATCCTTGCCCACAAGCTGAAGTTATTACAAACAAAAGAAGAAGCATCGTCTATCGATATATGTCAAAAACTAGATAAGATTGAAATACATTTCCACAAGAAGCATGAACTACCCTCTTCCTCATTCTTTGGGGATATTTCCATTGAGAAAACGCCGTTAAATGTACATGCTAAGTTCAGTAAAGCTCAAGTGGCCGATAGTATTCTCCACAATGATTCGGGTAAAACATTATATCACAATTCTACAAATGTATTTCGATCACCCATCAGAGGAATTGCCATCACAAAAAACAACTATGTTCTTGTATGTAGTGAAGTTAATTCATCAGTTTTACGATGTTTTCCGAATGGAAAAGTGGACAAATCTTGTGAAGTAGACGGTAAATCTTTTAGTATATGTATAATTGATGAAACCGACGAGGCTGTTATAACACTTCCACACATAGGAAAAATACAGTTTATAAAGTACATTCCAATGAAAGTCGCCAAAACAGTAGACACTTTATCATATTCCTGGGGTATAACAGTGTGTAATGACAAATTAGTTGTTGGTATTTGTTACAAAATGCAGTTTTTTACTAAAGATGGCAGTCCTCTACACATCGTTGATGTTCCATGTTTAGATAGCACAGCTATTTGTTTCATGCACAAAGGTGACAAAAACCAAATGTATCTGTCGTGCTGCTCTTTTTATTGCATTACAGACGATGGCTATACCTTATTCCAGCACAGTGCACCCCTCAACAGACGAACCAATGGCATCTGTATTTACCGTGATGGCAGCATTTATGTCGCGTCGCAAAATTCAGTTGTTAGGCTATCAAAAGAAGGAAAAGTTTTAAACCAGGATATTTTAGATAATGTTAAACAATACGATGATATATGGGGTATAGCATTTAATAGAACATATACACAGATGTATGCCGCTACTAATGATGGCCTCCGACTAACAGTGTTTGACTTTAAATGAGCTAATTGGTGATGAAATCATGAAAGAAGCAACGTTAAAATGTACTTTACTTCAGAAATTTGTTGTTGATTGAAATCTAATGGATTTGTCTATATTTTCCCATATAACAGCGATATACTACTGTTGCCTGTATTTATTGTTCCGATTGTCACAAACATGATTGAAGGATACAGATAACACCTAATATCTTGTTAAGAGGACTGTTGACCTCTTCTTGACGGCGGTGCTCTTTAAGTTGTACACTTGGTGTATGTATGAATCTTGGTTGTTAGTCATAATTAATGATTGGTGTTGGGCTGGTATATCCCTGTGGAGCCTGTTGCAACTCTTGTTAACGGTTGCGATCCTCCTGTTGATCAACATCAGAGTGTGGAATACGCCATTCCTGGCTAAGTGGTGAAAACACTCAGTCATTGTGTAGTTGTTGAACATAACGGTCCTGTTGACTCTATTATTGATCTAGTTGAGGGCGAACAACCATATTGATCCTTTCATCACAAAAACTCATGTGCTCGTGCTTTTGTCAGGCTCTCTGTCTCCTGTGGTGGTTCGCAAAGTGATTGCTCTAACATAGTTGAATGTTCAGAATGACTAGCCAGTTGTTCAAGACTACTTCAGGACATGCAAGACTATAGGTTGCACTTTGTCCATACAGCTGTTTCACAAGCCACGCCTTTTTTGGGGGAGACACCTCTTTTTGGGAAGACGCCTCTTTTGGGGCGATATATAATATTCAAAGATATGTTAATTTGTTAACTTACTGGTTCCCAGATATGATTTCTGTTTCATCTCATGGATCACATTCCCCATACTAGTGTTTAATGTTAAAGTTGAATTCTTGCAGAAACGTAATCTGTTTCTATTCTTCTGTCCGTCTGTTACTTGGGACAGGGTTATAAGGTGGTGACCCATAATGTTGGATGCATGAAATATCTATGTCCTTTAAACTCGCACAATGACACTCCATCTTGGTCCATATCAATTAATTATATATTCAGGTTTTGAAGTCGACATATTAACAGAACTTGCTCTGCCACAGCTGACTTCACTAACCTCAGCTCATGGATTGTGTAAAGTCAATCATACCCAGGGTTCTCTCTGTTATTCTCAGTTGTGGTATTTGACATAAGACATCCCGATCAATGTGGATACCTTTATACCTCATATCCACGACCTTTGCTGCTCAGGATTACCATATGACAGGTGTTAAGCTTGATCATGTGCAGCTTGTCATCATTAAAACATATCATGTGCTGCTTTTTTTTTAGATTTTATTAATTCAAAGTTTAAAATAATTTGGTTGATTTTAGAGTATAATAAAATAAAGTTAGATAATTAAAGGAGGTATAGATGAAAAAAAGTAATTTTCAAAATTTTTATTTTTTAATTGTTCTGAGGTAGAAAAATAGTAAAAGTATCATGACTACTCGGCATATACACTTTTTTTGCTTTTCAATGGATAAAATTTATATGATTTTATTTCAGAATAAATTACAAAACAATATATATATATATATATATATATATTATGTTACAGTAAATAGATGAAATTAGAATTACATATAATTTTAAACAATTCAGTAAATACCTTTAATTACTAGTCAATTTAGTAATTACATGTATTTACTGATTGTTTTAGTGATTACAGGTAATCACTGATTTTTATTGTCATTTTTACAGCTATTTACTAACTTGATATTTTTGTTTTAATATTTTGGACATAATTCAAGAAACCTTATAAAAATTGAAAACACGTTTTAAATTTCATGCGTCCGAAGCGCTTTTCTGGATTAACATTCATTTAAGAATTGAATGCTTCTTTATGTAAATTCATTGGGGTGTAAAAGCGTTGACCGAAGTACATTTTGTATGAAGCGCGGAAGCACTTCATTCTAAAAATGTGCACACGGTCAACGCTTTTACAACCCTATGAAATTACAAAATGAAGCATTCAATACTTATAATTACATTTTTTAGCTAGGATTATGAAAACACGATTTCTATCAAGTTTTTCTTTAATTTACCTGTGCACTTTTTAGTGGAAGCTCGTGTCATCATGAATGTTACATTTCATTGTGTAATGAATATTAATTTCAGAAGGACGCGAGATTGCTGTTAGCCAATCAAAATAACGTATCATAATGAAACATACATGCAATGTAATTATTAGGAATTCTTGATCACATCAAATATTTCTTCAAGAGAGACAAAGTAGAAAATAGGATCATCATTTGTGTTTCTAAAAGCAGTTCACTAGTACAATTTGCTTAATGCAAAGGGACGAACTTTCTCCAATACTTTTTTCATTGTATGTGAATGATTCTGAAATGGAATTTTTAAGTAATGGTAATTCGCCGTATGAAGTACAGGAATTGTCTTTATTTACGTATACCGATGATATGATTGTTTTCTGATTCTGTAAAAGGTACTAGTATAAAAACGTAGACCAATTGGTTGCCATCGGCTGTTGGTTTTTTTTTACTCTTTGGTCGGGTTGTTGTCTCTTTGTTACATTTCACGTTTCCGTTTTCAATTTTATTTGACACAGTTTTGTTGAACTCTCGTAAATGGATTTAAAAATTCTATCACACAAGTTTTGTTATTTAGACAAGGTGGTTATGTGAAGGAAGAAGAAAATTGGTATTTTGATGGTAATGTAATTGACATTGTTGATGAATTTTGTTATTTAAGACATGTAAGAGTACTGTTGATTTTGAAACACAGAAACACTTCGCTGAGAAAGGTAGAAAAAGCGGTATTTGCCTTGAAATCAAAAGCATCATCTTTATATTTGAATATTTTCACATACTTGAATTTGTTTAATACATATATAAGTATCATTTTATGCTATGGCAGTTAAATAAGGGGCTTTCAAAAGCTCCGAATATTAAAAAAGTCCAACAATGTACCACACATGCAAGGTTCTTAATATTAAAGCCTTGTCATTTTGATAGGCCGTTAATCTAAATGCCAAGTGTCAAGCTAGTCGGTTGGAGAATCAACGATACATTAAACTAAAGACTTAGGAACATGAACCACACAACAGTATGTGGGTGACCGTAGGTACTTCGGAATGGGTTAACAGATCTATCTTTACTTGTAGCACCTACTACCTATAAATCATTTACTCCACCATTGTCTACACAGGGAAACGCCTGTACCAAGTCAGGAATATGACGGTTTGTTTTCCATTCATTTGATGTGTTTGAGCTTTTGAATTTACCAGTTGAAGGTAAACATTAAAGGACTTTTCGTTTCTAATTCTCCATTGAGTTCGGTATTTTTGTTATTTTACTTTAAAGATAGGCCTCAAACTGAAACTGCCAAAAAAAATAACATTTCACTAAAAAAAAAACATTTAACCCTACTACAGTCAAATTTGAAAAACTACATGAAAGTTATAATGTACTGGAATGAAAATGGGATATTGTTTTAATCAAGGTTTTTGTTTTATAGATACAAGAAGATGTGCTATGAGTGTCAATGACACAGCCCTCTCCCAAGTCCCAATTTTTAAAAAATAAACCATTATAAATCAAAGTACGGCCTTCAACACAGAGCATTGGCTCACAACGTTTTAACCATTTGCAAATCTTTTAAGATATAAGTGTAGGTCTCCTCTTGGATAGCTCAGATCCCTTAACAGATTCTGGCAATTTTTAGGTTATTCTTGTTTTTTGTTTTAAGATCTATCATCGTTTGTGTTAGGTTGTGAATTTAAAAAAAAACGGCTCGCTAAACAACTAAAGATCGCTTCGATCTAGTTCAATTAATTGACACAGTTTAGGGTTTTAAAAAAGATCTTTGCATAACAAATGTACAGTATATGTTTAACGTATCACAGAAATAAAACAATTCCAAAAAAATCAAATAATTATTTTTAAATATGTTAATATACTTAGCAAGGGTACATTATGTTTGTGCTTTATTTTTTAAACTTATATTCTTGAATCACATATTATTGTGCTGATGAGCATTATTTGCTTAAAGTATTACAAGAATAGAATAATAAATGTTGTTGTCAACGGTCAGTAAATAGCTGTAAAGAATCGTTTCAAAATTAGTAATTACTGGTAATAACTGGGCAGTTTCAGGAATTACTTCTATTTACTAAGTGCATCAGGAATTACATGTAATCCCTAAATTTTAGTAATTACATGTAATTCCTTATTTCGCCTATTTACTGTAACATATATATACTATTCAATGTAATAAAACAACAATAAATCTTTTTTCAATAAAAAGTCAACTCAAAATAATATATACAACGATACAATATACACGTAACAACCGGTGATGTGTATATCCGTAACTCTGAAATACAAGGTGGCGTCAAAATCTCGCGACAAAAACCTCGCGTTACCTCGTTATCAATTAAGCTAACTTAAAAAAAAAAAACAAAAAAAAAAAAAAAACATTCCAGCCCAGAAAATATTCAAATACGATTTGTTTTCACTGACTTTCACCCAGAAAGTAAAACACAATACCTGGTATCTCTTCTTAAGACAAAACTACAATTTCAAGGATTGACCGTAGGTTCTCAAAATTTTGAAGTGATGCCAAGACGGTATCTTAACCCCGCTAGGCTGTACGGTTACCAAAATGGTTTATTCAAGCTACGCTTAGTGTCATTGGTCCTGATAATTCTTGATAAAAACATCATGGGTCTAGAAGCTTTGGTTTAATAGTCAAAGCTAATTTTGTCTTTTCAGAAACCGTTAACGGCGTTGATGCATCTTACGGCAAATGAGGTAAAATTTCCTCAGTAAAAATTTTACAACGTTGCGCGTTAATCACCCAAACATTTTGTCAAGACTTCTGTAAGTACAATAGTTTCTGAGATAATCCTAAACAAGGTGTAAGGTTCAAAGGTCAACGTAACCATTTGACCTTGAGGTATTGTTAAGGTCAAATACATACCTGGCAACTGATCCGTATCCTGCGGGTGTGACCCGATATTTTCACAACTCTGAGGTGTCACCCGGGACACCGGTCTGGTCGTTAAATAACCCGGGAATTCCGAAAATGACCCGTTTTCACCCGGATTCCTAAACCTTCAGACTGATTTCAAAAGTGATTTTCCTTTGAAATACCGGCAAATTCGTAATTCATCTTGGACAAGAAGTTCAACTAGCTGTGTAAA
The DNA here is from genome assembly GCA_017311375.1 of Mytilus coruscus. Taxonomy (NCBI): domain Eukaryota; kingdom Metazoa; phylum Mollusca; class Bivalvia; order Mytilida; family Mytilidae; genus Mytilus; species Mytilus coruscus. The sequence continues at coordinate 4,863,955 of CM029604.1, read as the reverse complement.
CTCAAATGAGCTTACCCATTTCAGTGCATGGCTTCAGTTGGCAGCTTTGGTGTCAAACACACTGTTAATTAACAGCAATTACCTTAGCTTTAGGTCGTAAATAATTTGTGTATTTCAAAGTTGTTAAACACAATTTGAGTTACTTCCCTTTTTCACCTTTCACAATATACTCCTTAATCTTATATTTTTTTGTAAAAGATTAAATCTATAATGAACTGAATGCAAAAACATATCAGAATAATACTTTTACTATTTTTCTACCTCAGAACAATTAAAAAAAAAAAATTTGAAAATTACTTTTTCATCTATACCTCCTTTAATTATCTAACTTTATTTTATTATACTCTAATATCAACCAAATTAAAAACTTTGAATTAATAAAATCTAAAAAAAAAATCAGCACATGATATGTTTTAATGATGACAAGCTTCACAAATATATGCAAAGAAGAAACAATTTGGTATTTTGAATGTTATGGAATGAAAATGAAAAGGAATCAAGGCAGTGTAACACAAATCTATCAATGGCCTTACAGTGCAATGGAATGATAAAATTATTATTACTTAACCATGTGAATAATGTTCTGGAAACTGATATGAATTATAAGAAAAATATCCCCTAAATACTGAAATTCAGCTCGAAAAAATTCGTTCGCGTTATGACCTAAGATTTCATTCTTCAATGCAGATCATGACCTTCATTTTCATTGTCATAGAGTTGACAGGTATACAAATACATTGATGATAATTGGTGAAAACACTAGGTGGTCACGAATTATGGGTTCTGAACTTTAGTTGCCACCCGACACCGGTTAATTTTTAAGGGGGCATTATCCAAACAGTGAGTCGTTGAATCTTCGTCAAAATGTAACGAAGAACCATGGTCTGATCCTTAACAAATTTCAACCTTCGTTTTTTTCCTCTCACGGTTACGGTGTTTATCAAAGAACAAGGATTTAAGGTTTAAGGACTGAGAATATTTTACGACTCATAGGGTGAGTTCCAGATAGGTGAACCTAAAAGGGGCATGTCTTACAATTACGGCTTCTAATTTCGTCAAAGTTTCGCTGGAAAGAATAATTAATAATCAGAAGAAAGGAAAGATCTCAATAATAAAAATAAACAAACGAAGCTGGGTGTGATCTCAGGTTCCCCATGAAGAGTAAGCATGCTCTACATTTGGCAACCGTCGTGCTGCTCATGTAATTACAAACATTACTCTTCTATTGAACTCATTGAGAAAAATTAAGAAAACATTGACATTTTTGTCTTTTGATCAGATATGTAATAGGCTTTGTAAATTGAAAAGCCAACAATCGTTAAAAATAGTTAAAGTCAAAATATTCTTCGTCAGAAATTTTATATCCAAATACCAAGTGCCTTAGTTTTATCTTAAAGTTATTTTACTGTTTTTAAAACTTCATTTATTTTATTCCAAAAAGTTTTAAATACGGACACAGTATAAAGTAGTGATCATAATCCTCTTCGTGTGTACAAGAATTACAAGAACTATTGTTTACAATTTTCCACCTGCATAAAAGTTTCTTTGTAGGTAGAATATGTTGTAGTAATTTCCATCTAAAATTCTAAGTTTATTTTCTTTTAAATATCTGAATAAAATTTATATAAATTGTTTTGATATAACACATCATCTATATCAAATATACGCAGCCATTTTTTTGGTCCGATAGCTGGTTCAAATTTTTTATTTATCAGAGACTTATATAAAAGTTTATTTGATAGTGATTCTAATTTTATAGGTAAACCTTTCAATATAAATTGGTTTCTTTTTATATTAACAATACTTTTACAGAATTTTCCGATTTTAAAATTGTTGCCCAGTCTTTTGGTATTGATTTCTTTACTAAATTAATTTCAGCTATCCAGTTTGATTTATTTTTTAGTTTATTTAAAATTATGTCTTGAGAAATACAACCTTTTTCATCTATGATATCATTTAAATAAATAAGATCGCTTTTAATCCAATTTTTTAAAAATATAGCTTTATTTTCAAATTTAATAAATTTATTGTTCCATAATATTTGTTTTCTTATATCTGTAAATGTTTCTGGTTTTTTTGTTAGACCTCCACCAGTTAATTTCCAACATTTAATGATATCTTTATAAAAATCTGGGATGTGTTCAATGCTTTCGTCTGGCTTATCCCCACTGTTTGTTTGAAACACTAACCAATTTGACCCAAAATTATAAAAATAATTGTAATTACAAACATGATAAATGTTTTTATCAAGTCAATCAGATGTGGATCAAGAATTTTGAAAAAAGGGCCCTCAAACTATTCAACCATTGAAGTGGGATATGTAAAAAGTATACTAGTCTACATTAACCAAAAATATAGCTCCATAAGGAACACATATCATTACCAAAAAGAGGGGAGGGCGGTGAAAGAGGTTGTGAATGAGTGTGTTGATGTAGTATTTCCTATAAATCTTTTCAAATACCAATATTCATCACACAATTATAAAGACGATGACCAACAATAGTATTGTTCCAAACAGAGTAGTGCGCATAAGTTGTTATGGTTACTTGTCTTCTATATTGAAGGATTATCACAATTCTTCATATAAGATACATATTCCACACCATGGGAATGACGAATTATGGGATCTTTGTTTCGGAGACTTCGTAACAGCATTCTGTTACAATTATTTCTTGTTTATTATAAAATGTTTTGATGCAAAAAACAAGTCAAGGTTAATTGAATTCACTTTAATTATTTTTTGAATTATTTCTGGACCTATAAAAATTTTCATTTATGGCTCAATTTAAATTTATAAATCTTTCAAGCAGTGTTTGACCAACTGTTTTATAATCACCTGTCATTTTATTCCGAACTTGGTATGGAGTGACATCATGGACTTGGGGTGAAGATGGGGGTCATTTACATTTACTATTGGCATGCCAATCAGACCTCACTTTTGATCCCTGTTGTAGTAAACATTTGTCTGATTTGTGTCTCATAACTTTTGTACTGTTGAACCCCAACTCAGTGTTCCTTCCAGGGAAGCAAGTCCATTTATACTATAACAAACTCGTACTACATGTACCTCAACGTGTACCACTAAAAATCAACTGGTACCAACGTTAACTACCAACTAGAACAACTGCAATTATTGCGAATTTGTACCACTGCAGACTCACCATTAAAAATATACATTGATATATGCATTGCTTTTGAAAACCTTAATAAAATATTAATTGATTTGCCTTAATAATCTATTCATTAAATAAACATAAATGTACAATATACGAATGTTTTTTGTTTGTTCTTTCAAATTTAAAAAAAAATTTGAAGCAACACTGCCACAGTTTTCGTTTGCCTTGGTTTTGGTTAACTGCCTACAGCGCTTACAGTGCATTGCTTTTTTGCATTGACGCCTTACTGCGTCTGGAGCTTAATTATATTTATTCGACACTCTGAGCGATCTTTTGATCTACCGTGCAGCAACTTTTTGTAAATCGACAGTTTAAATTTTTGCTTCTTTCAAATAACATGAAATTTTAATTTGTATTGCAAGAATTCCCATGAAAACAATGATTACAGATTTGATATTGACCTTAATGATGATACAGTGCACATTGAAAGTACGGTTGCCAATAATTGCTTACATTCACTTCACTTGAACTTTAGTGAATTATTGGCAATCAAACCACATCTCCTTACTTTTATATATATAGTTTGAATTCAGAAGTGGAACTACTCTCTAATTGTCGATGGTTTACAGTTTGCCTACCCCACCCCACCCCTCCCAAACAAAAAATGAAATATTTTTTTTTAAAGTTTCACTCCTTACTTTTAATAACGGAATTATTTTATATTTGCTTGATGATGATGATGAATAGCTGCTTAATGTCCAGTGGCAAATTAAATGCATATTCGGGACAAGAACATGTTAATGTAATATGAATATTAACCCTGCTTTGTGCTAGCCCGACACGCTGAGCCGGATTTTTAGCGCGCTAGTTCACTAGGTAACAGTTCGCAGGAAGACATGAACCGGACACATATTTCTTAATAATGTGGTAATTCGTATTGGTTAGCCGACTGTATTAGATAAATCTTGTAGCCAATTCAAGTTTAACTTTGACTTTACTAAACCAACCGAACAGGAAAATAAAAACAGAAATTGTTTTGTTTGTTAGCTAAGTACTTTTAAATAATTAACTACTATGAAATTTGGAGTTATTGAGAGAGGGTTTGATTTTTTGTGGTTGCTCGGGTTCTGATAGTTTTTACTGAAATGGTCCATATTAATCTATGCTAAAATTCAACAGAATTATGTTGTACATACGAATACTATAATGATAGTCTCTCGTAAACTAATTTGTTTTTTTTTCGGTCGGTGGTGCTGGTCTATATAGAATAAAACTAGAAAACAATTCCACAGTGTAATCCATTCTGTACTTAAAATTAACTTAGAAAGTGAACATTTTAATGAAATTAATAAGCATATAAAGATGCATGTAACACTGTATAAATTTGGTCAGTCCGAAGCGCTTTTCTACATTTACCCTCACCAACTAAATGTTGCGTAAAAAAGAAGACGCCTATAACGTTGAATCAAGTACAAATCGCCGTACACTAAATATTGCCGCTGAAGGTAAATTTTGTCCGACGATATAAACTTTCAACAGATACACCCTGTGTTCGGAAATTGGAGTCAAGACGAAATTAGCATTTTTTATTGACTCTACTGATAGGCCTATTTGTTTGTAGTGGAAGTCGTAGAAATTTCGGATTCTTGGTATTTAGGCAGCTCATATTCAATAACATAGTGAAAACCGATCGTGATGAGAAGTAAAAAAAAAATGTTATATGTGAATGTTCGATTTGCTCACCCCTTTTGGTCAATTTAAGATGCAAACTCCACTTAAATCCTTAAGAGTTTACACAGTGCGAAATCTGCATATGTCACCAAAAAAAAAAAAAACGTAAATTCGGAGAAAATAAATCAAAATTGGATATTGTGTTTTTTTTTTTTGTAATGGGAAAATGGGAAATTGGGTCGTATGAATTCAGGTTACGAATGATAACTGCTTAATTTACAGGAACAACTGAGTTCACACCCGGGGTTTTAGATTATAGTGAAATACCCGTAGCTTTTGTGTAATGTTTTGAATTGCTTTTTTCACTGTCGTCCTTTCATGATGAGTTAACTTATATTGGCTGGATATAAAGCGTAAATATAACATATAGGGGGCACATTTCCGGAAGAAAAGAAGCATAAAATTGAGAATGGAAATGGGGAATGTGTCAAAGAGACAACAACCCGACCAAAGAGCAGAAAACAGCCCAAGGCCATCAATGGGTCTTCAACACAGCGAGAAAATCATTATATCTATACAAAAAAAAAATCATGCCCAATGCACAAAAGATGGATGGTCGGTGTCTTATTATAATTTTATCAAAGTCAGATAACGTTATAAAAAAACTCAATTGTTAAATGATAATTCTGCATTGCATACTAGTATTTTTATATCGATAATGCAGTTATTGATAATCCATCAAACATATTTCTTACGCAATTAATTGAAGTTTACTATCAACAGTGGTCACTGAGTATTAAATGTATAGAGAGCTATACATCAGCGACCGCTGTTGATAGTAAACTTGGAATTGATAGTAAATAAAATTTAAAAAAAGTTATTTCTAGTTTATTTATGTTCATATAATTCAGAAAAATACGAAAAAAATTGGACTTATTAGAAAACAAAAAAAATAACCAATTTTGGAAGAAAGGGGCAGGGCTAAAAAAAAATTTGTCCTGTCCCCCAGTACAGAATTATCCTGAAACAAATATATGCGTAAACATGATTTAAAATTTACACAAGTGCCCGATTCCGCAACGTTTACGGATAGTAATGACGTCCCGTAAATATTCTCAGGTATTACCGGACATATTCGGAAACGTTTACGGATGCGAAATTTTCGCAGCTTTTGTGAATACAAAATTTTCAATCCCGCAACCATTCCGCAACGTTTACTATGAACAACAAAATTATTTAGTTTGTAAAAAATATTTCTGTTCTCCATTTATACTGTATACCTTACAACAAAATCATTTTCATTTACCTGTGTATTATTCTATTTGGCGGCATTTTGTTCAATTTTGTTTTTCTGATATTGTTTAACATATAACCCCTTATTTTATTGATTTTGTATTAACATTGTGTCATAGATCAAATTTATTCGTTCAGTGTATGTTCACTTGTGTTAATGTGTCTTTTGATTGAGTTAAGCCATTTCAATTGATATTTTATAGTGTGTCTTTTTTATGTTGTGATATTACACTATTGTTTCAGATAAGGGCGAAGGTTGGTACCTATTAAAACGTTTAAACCCGCTGCATTTGTTTGCACCTGTCCTATCTCAGGAATCCGATGTTCAGTAGTTGTCGTTTGTTGATGTGGCTCATAATTGTTTCTCGTTTCTTGTTTTTTATATAGATTAGACCGTTGGTTTTCCCGTTTGAATGGTTTTACACATGTCATTTTTGGGGCCCTTTATAGCTTGCTGTTCGGTGTGAGCCAAGGCTCCATGATGAAGACCGTACTTTGACCTATAATGGTTTACTTTTACAAATTGTGACTTGGATGAGAAAGTTGTCTCATTGGCATTCATACCACATCTTCTTAGATCTATGTATTTGTATATTCAGTTTCACATTAGCTACAATATTTTTTGTTCAAAAGCTAATAGAAGTTTGTATACACTGTCTAAATTAAAGATCAAGATCGAATTATTTTGTTCACGTAACGTATAAACATTCAATAAACTAAATCAAAATTTTACTGATAGTAACAATGCAAAACTAAAGAATATTTCTACACAACAATTAGGTAGTACGGAATTTAGTTCTTGAAAGGTAAACATGGTAAAGAAATATCTGTACTTGAACTTTTGTATAGAGGATTGTTATTTATTCAATACAATATATATCTTAAAATCACGGTATTTAAATTAATACCATATAGTACAATGTATGTATATGCTCGAAAACAGACCCTATAAACGTTTAAACCCGTTGCATTTGTTTGCACCTGTCCTAAGTCAGGAACCTGTTGTTCATGGGTTGTCGTTTCTTGTTCATAAGTGTTTCTCGTATATCGATTTTTATATAGATTAGACCGTTGGTTTTCCTGTTTGAATTGTTTTACACTAGTAATTTTGGAGCCCTTTATAACTTTCTGTTCGGTGTGAGCCAAGGCTCCGTGTTGAAGGTCTTACTTTGACCTATAATGGTTTGCATTTTACAAATTGTGAATTGCATGGATGGAGAGTTGTCTCATTGGCATTCATACTACATTTTCTTATATCTCCTTACATTGTATTAAATACAGTATTCGTATTTGTATATAAAGGATGTGTATAATTATTATGCACTTCTAATGATAAACATTGCAGACAATTTAAAAGGGAACTTAATGGAGGCGAACTTTCGTGTTAATCATGTTGAGATAATGTCAATAGTACAAATTAAAAAAAAAAAATAAGATGTGGTTTGACTGCCAATGGGACAACTCTCCACATGAGACCAAATGACACACTTCTATTGTAAAGGTTACCGTACGGCTTTCAACAATGAGTAACCGAATAGTCAGCGATAAAAGGCTTTGAAATAGTGACACATATAAAACTATAAATTATTTTGTTGTACAAAAATCCGACCGTTTGTTATTCTCGTTTGAATTGTTTTACATTTTACCACGAAGGGGTCTATTATAGCTTCTTATACGGTACGTTTTTTTTTCCTCATTATTGAAGGCCGTACTTTGAATTATTACAGTAGCTTACATATATTTAATTATTTGGTTTCAGGCGAAAAGTTGTCTCATTGGCAATCATAACACAACTTCTTATTTTTATACGGGTTAATTGCTTATTATTAAAGACCGTTCACATCATGACCTATAGTTTTTAACATCTAAGCAATTTGTTCTGGTGGATGGCTTTTTCATTAATAATTATTAAATTATAATATATAATAAATTCGATGTTTCCATATTTTTGTAATTCATAACCTTTTTTTATCCGGGGTAACTCGGACAGCCACTGGAAATAAAATGAGAGTAGTTGGGATCGGGCATACATTTTGCCTTGAAAAAGACCACTTACATACCTCTCAAAGATTTGTTGCAAGGGTCACACTTTTTCACTCTTTAATGTCCCAAACTGGCAAGATGTGGCTGTTTACTTATCCATCCCTCCCGCACAGCAAAATGTAAACCCCACTTTGAAATTTTTTTACTGTCGATCGGAAAAAAATCAAAATGATCACATTTTTATCTCCTAGTCACCCTCCGGGACCTCAAAGGTCAACAGTTACAACTCGTCGTGTAAAATAAATGAGTTGATAATTCAAAATATTTGTAGCAGACGTAAAACAAGAAAGCTATAATTTGACTAACAAATAGTTGAAACGTTTAATATAGAATCATAAAGTTATGGACGACATGTTCGTGAACAACAGATCCATGATTCTTGGAATATTGGCGTGGTTCTATTGGAAGGAAACACGAATAGAAGAAGACCATGACCTGCCTCTACTGAATGCTTTTAATTCTAAAACGTCTGGCCCTCACATATCGTCCTCTTCTACAAGCTTGGCTATTACAACAGTCTCTGTAACTAGTACATCTTTTACCCTGTCTACAGGTAGGCCTCGCTCTTTTTACACTACTAATAAATAAACGAATGGTAGTAAATGCTGAATTAAAATTGTTGAAGTTGTTGCAGTTATCAAGACAAAATTGCAGAAAAAAACGGATTAAGTAATGTTCAATTACCACCTACCACTCACAAGTCAACAATTAAAAATAAAAACTGCCATTTATGTTTGAACACACATACATTATGGAAATATCATTTAAGTTTGAACACACTAACATGTAAATATTTTAAAATATAAATTGTAACTTTCCTCAAATTATCTTTATTATTATTTTTCCAAGGTGCGCCATTGATTAACCTCACTTTCTATGCCGTCTTTATCCGCTCTTAAACTCACGTTTTTTCAGTTCAAATTGAGACACTTTTCGAACTGAAGAAACCTTGAATCGAGTAGTTTGGAAGAGAAGTTTATATGATAGTGAAATTGAAACTGTCATTTTCCGCATTAATTTAAACATCACAACAATTTCTGAATTTGTAGTCCAATGGTCAAGACATTAAAAATGCTTTCGGGTTACAGTTGAAAACAATGACAAACGGCACAGACCTAATTATCTATGGCTTCAGTAATTAACTTCTGTCAGAATAATTTATACTTTATGTTATTGTGTAGTGTTAGTACGATGAAATACAGGTCTGTGAGTCATTATTCTGTCGACGCGATAAACATGCCATTCTGTTTGTTATTCTCTTTGGATACTCTCGGGACATTTCAATGAATCGCAGTCAAATTTGTGCTCCGTGTGCACTGTCAGTAAGATAATTTCTGATTGGTTAAAAATTTAAAGTATGGAGATATTATAATGGATATGTGTCTTTCCAAGAGACACTTACCCTGTCGACGTTGCCAGCTGTCTCATTCCTTTTGTAGTTCTCAAAGCTAATGATGCATGCATAGCAAGAGACACTTACCCTGTCGACATTGTCAGCTGTCTCATTCATTTTGTAGTTCTCAAAGCTAATGATGCATGCATAGCAAGCGACACTTACCCTGTCGACGTTGCCAGCTGTCTCACTCATTTTGAAGTTCTCAACGCTAATGATGTTAGAATAGCAAGAGACACTTACCCTGTCGACTTTGCCAACTGTCTCACTCCTTTTTTAGTTCTCAAAGCTAATAATGCATGCATAGCAAGAGACACTTACCCTGTCGACGTTGCCAGCTGTCTCACTCATTTTGTATTTCTCAAAGCTAATGAGGCTAGCATAGCAAACGACACTTACCCTGTTGACGTACCCGGTCTCACTCCTTTGTAGTTCTCAAGGCTAATGATGTATACAAAGCAAGAGACACTTACCTTGTTGACGTACCCGATCTCGCTCATTTTGTAGTTCTGAAGGCTGATGATATATATGCATAGCAAAAGACACTTACCCTGTCGACATACCCCGGACCAACTCCTTTCATTGGTAGTTTATTTGTTTCCTTTACCTTGTCAAGAGACGTAACCGGTCTTACTCATTCGAAGTTCGTGTGCATTCCTCAGTTTATACTCGTTATTTGTGTATTCTAAATAAATTCACGAGATTTTAAATCGGTAATCTACTGTTGCGTCAAATGTATGCTTAAATATGAAATAGAGAATGAAGCGGTTTCAAGAATTTGGATTAGATACCAAAAGTTTGGAACGACAAACATATATAAAGGCTTTACTCCTACGTTTATTGTTTTGTTTTTCTATTCTAATTTGTTTACGATATTGCTTTAGAAAAGAGGGGCAAAAGATACCAAAGTGACATTCAAACTCATAAGTCAAAAATAATCTGACAACGCCATGACTAAAAAAGAAAAAGACCAATAGACAAATAAAGTACAAAAAATGCAACATAGAAAACTAAAGACTGAGTAACACGAACCCTACCAAAAACTTATATATCCAACGATGGATACGAACTAAAAATGTAATACAAATTCAGTCACATTAAATGGTAAATTTATTTTACTATATACTTTTGTTATATTTCTCTCAATAAAAGTACATGTTTACCCCCATAGTTTTGTCTATCCAAAGGTTTTGAAAACCAATAAATTATTGTTGTAGTTTACAATGATTGGCTGTTGTTAAAATCCGGACGTAATGTGTTTATTTATTTGCCTAGCTGAATACATGCACTTTCTTAAATGCTTTTTTGTTTATATTTTTAAATTGTTTTTGTTCAGCGATAACTAAAAATAAATATGCGCATGTACATAAAAGGACATCAGTTTTGAAAGCACATTGTACTGTGTGCTAATAGACACCCATGCATAAACTATAATGCTAGTTTGCTTAGTTTGTTTCTTTCTTGGTACGATCTGTCAAGGTAAGTCAATCGTTATAGCATTTGTTTCTGTGATGTTACGATCTGTCAAGGTAATTCATTCGTTATAGCAATAAGCTTTGTATTGTACTTTTAAAGATAATAGCAAGTATTGTTTAACTACATATTTGTTATATTGTATACTAAAACTACGTCATTGAATATAAGCTACTGACATTTCTCGATTGACTGGTTGTTTGTATTTTTCTTTCTCTCTTTTATACTTGAAACTCTTGCTTCGGCAATATAAGGGGCACATGACTGCCACGACATCGCACAAATCCACCCCTTTTGACTATCAGCAGTACAGATAATGCGGTTTGTGAGCACCTGGTTTGATTCATATTTTGATGGACACTTTTTTTCTAAGTGCTTAAATTATTTAATATTGTTAGACTAGTTTAAAAAAAAATCAGTAATCATAGTTTTATTTCTTTTTATTTCTTTTTAGCTTCATTAAATGTTTTTAATATAAACGCATGTCATAACTGATAATTATGATATAAACGGTACCGTTTTTACTGCACCAGATGCGCATTTCGACAATTAATGGCTTTTCAGTGATGTTCGAGGTCAAAATATTTGAGAATCCCAAACATAGTACAAACGTTAAAAAGCTGATCAACCGAAAGGATCTAAAGTCCTTATGTAAACATAAACCATCTAAGGTATAATGTCATGTAATATCAAGCATAATGTCATGTAATATCAGGTATAATGTCATGTAATATCAGATATAATGTCATGTAATATCAGGCATAATGTCATGTAATATCAGGTATAATGTCATGTATAATCAGGTATAATGTCATGTAATATCAGGCATAATGTCATGTAATATCAGGTATAATGTCATGTAATATCAGGTATAACAAACATTGAGAAAATTATATGATCAATGTCTTATCCAAATATTTGACCAGTGAAAAAGAAAAGTGTTATTCATGATTTTTTTCATCTACCCTTGTTAATGATTTATTGATTATTGATTGCTTAACTTCCAGTGGCAGATATTTCATGCATAAGCAGGTCGATTAATAAGAGTCATTGCATCTTAATCAATTTTTTAGCCATCGATGAATATAAAATTCATTGATCAACATAGATAAGGAAGATTGGCTATTTTGAAAGGAAAAAGATAACAAAATTTCTAAAGGGAATATTTGCGTACGGCAAGAAATCAATGCCTGGATTTGATAAAGGGACAGCCGGGGGAGGATGATTTTGGAAATGGCAATCCTTGCATTGAAAGTATTCAATTTATAATCTTGCCTAGCTGAATGAAATTGACAATTCTGTCATACGAAATGCAGTAAAGAATTGTATCCAAATTGAAAAAAAAAGATAAGCCGACCTAGCAACATTTCGCCCGTAGTCCCCCTCACCCCCTCCCCCCAAAAAAATCAACATTACCATTACTTACTGAGTGATGTAATAAATAATACATCCTTTATTAATTTTAGCCAGAACAGACAATGCAGATATAAGAAGCGACGAAATTTTGAGATATGTTTCAAGTTTCTCTTCAATTATAAAGATGACAGAAATAATATAACTAAAAACCTTACCGAGTACATGTATACGCATGTATATATAAGTAAAAACTTTACTGTGTACATGTAAATACATATAAATTGATTTACCGTCAATTGTTTTGTATTAGATATAACATTACATAATAGTATATAATTTTATCATTAAGTAAAATATTAAGAATTGAATATACTGGGGGATGCTATAAAAACAGAATGTTGTCTCTATTGAAGGTTTCTTCAGATCAAACAGTGAATTGGTCATGTCTCAATTTGAACCGAATCAATGCTGAGGTCAGAAGTGGATTCAGACGGAGGATGGGAAAAGGGGGAGGGATCTAATCCGGAGTTCACCCTTAGAAATTAATAGATTGTGATGATGTGATGAAAACTGTAAAATAACTACAAAAAACAACACAAAAAAACTGATACAACATGACAAATTATAAGAATGAGCACAAAAAAATTTCCGCTATTCTAATCTAGCATTTAGTACAATTTGTTTATTTTTTTAGTCGTGAAAAAAGAGCGAGGCATACCTGTAGACGTAGTCGAAGATGTACTAGTAACACCAACTGCTGTTATTCTAAGCAATATTGTAGAAGAGGACGGTGCAGAACCAGAAATCTTAACATTCTGTAGAGACAGGGCATGGCATACGTATGTTCCCTACTTATACAACCTCGCCATTATTTCAAGTCTGATGGATCCGTTGTTTCACGAACATGTCTTGCATAACTCTATGATTATATATTAAACTTTTCAAACATTTGTAAGTCAAATTGAAACTATTTTGTTATATGTCTGCTTCAAAAAAAAATTGAATAATAAACTCTCTTGTTTTACACGGTGGGTTGTAACTGCTGACCTTTGATTTCCCAAAGGTTGAATAGCAAATAGAAATGTGGTCACTTTGGTCTACTTCAGACCTGCAGTAAAACCCTTGCCAAAGCAAGTCGTCTGTTTTGCTGCGCGGGATTGATAAGTTCCCAATTACATCCGGTCAATATCGCTACGTTATATGTCCGACGAATCGTGTAGAGAGAGAGAGAGAGAGAGAGAGAGAGAGAGAGAGAGAGAGAGAGAGAGAGAGAGAGAGACCTCTTTGGGGGGTCCGTAGGTGTTGCAAGGCAAAATATCTGTCTCGATCCCATGTACCCTCAGTTTCCGGAGGCAGTTCGAATTCCCCGGACATCCTGTCTTCCCGGACGGCCTCCATTACAGTACCTACCACTGTATGTATTGTATATACGTTCTCGTACTGAAAAAAACATGAAATATTTGCTACTTTACCTTGGAAAGAAAACTTTAAAATTTGTAAAAAAAATTCTTGGCTTCTATGAAAGAGAATGAATTCATATATGGGCTGTACTTGATAAGGTTTAACTGTAACGTATGTGAATAAAGGCAACAGTAGTATACCGCGGTTCAAATGCCAAAAATCAATTGAGAGAAAACAAATCCGAGTTACAAACTAAAACCGAGGGAAACACATCAACTATAAAAGAAAACAACGGAACAACACTGAAGTGCAACAAAAAACAAACGCCAACATACATAGAAATGAACTATTTGATAACAACTGTCATATTCCTGACTTGTAAACAATTTCTATATATTATTTGCTGCCACTTACTGTTTGATGATAGTTTGATATTTTACAACACTCATTGTACACGGAAAATTATCGTTAAACTTTTCTTGGCATCAATTGATGTGTCAATGGGAGAGAATAATATGATATTTGGTATGGAGATTTTTTGTGTTAAGTTGTGGCGTGTCAGCAAATGATTCATCTGCCATGTAGCCACTTCCTGTTTGCCGATAGTTTAGGAGGCAAAATTCTGTTTTATAGTATCCCACAGTATATTCAATATTTATTTTTCTCTTGATTATGAAATTATAAAATATTATGTAATTTTATATCTAGTACAAAACAATTGGTGATAAATGAATATACATGTGTGTTCATGTACACGTTAAAGTTTTAAACTGTATTGTTTAAGTCAGCTTTATAATTCATGAAGAGAAAAGTGAAACATACCTTAAAATTGAGTCGCTTATTATATCTGCATTGGCTGTCATAGCTACAAATTAAGAATTAATGTATTTATTTTTTCATCACTTTCAGCCTATGAATGTTCGATTTTCGGAAGTGAGGTTAGGGGTTTGGGTTCAAGCGAAAGGTTGCTACGTCGGCTTTTTTTTTTATTTTTATGTTTTTAAATTTTGTTTACAACTATTTCCTGCATTTCGTATAACTTTCCTTCTTTTTGGCAATAATATTAGTTGAATACTTTCAATGCAAGGATATTCCTTTCCATAATCATCCTCCCCGACTGTCCCTTTATCAAACCCAGACATTTATGTCTTGTCGTAATCAAATATTCTCATTAGAAGTTTGGTTACCTTGTTTCTTTCAAAAATGCCCATGTTCCTTCTTCATGTTGATCAATGAATTTTATATTCATCGATGGCTAAAATATTATTTAAATGAAATTACACCTATCCCCTCCCCCAAAAAAAAATTAAAATTAAAAATTGAAAAATTAAAAGGATTTATCGATCTGATATAACATGATATATTTGCACCTAATTGTTATGTAAGCAATAATTGATAAACCAATAGCATGAGTATATAGCAGACAATAATAAATAACACTTTTGTTTATAACTGCTAAAATATTAGGATAAGACAATGTACATATCATTTTATCCAGGTTTTTATACCGGATATTCTTTTAGTGTTCTTTTAAATGCACATGTAAAGATTTATTTTAGTTATCGCTGCACAAAATAATTTAAAATATCAACAGTAGTATACCGCGGTTCAAATGCCAAAATCAATTGAGAGAAAACAAATCCGAGTTACAAACTAAAACCGAGGGAAACACATCAACTATAAAAGAAAACAACGGAACAACACTGAAGTGCAACAAAAAACAAACGCCAACATACATAGAAATGAACTATTTGATAACAACTGTCATATTCCTGACTTGTAAACAATTTCTATATATTATTTGCTGCCACTTACTGTTTGATGATAGTTTGATATTTTACAACACTCATTGTACACGGAAAATTATCGTTAAACTTTTCTTGGCATCAATTGATGTGTCAATGGGAGAGAATAATATGATATTTGGTATGGAGATTTTTTTTGTGTTAAGTTGTGGCGTGTCAGCAAATGATTCATCTGCCATGTAGCCACTTCCTGTTTGCCGATAGTTTAGAATTTACAACTCTCATTGTACATTTACAAGTAAAATGTTCGGCAAAGTTTTCTTGGCTTGAATGAAAGGGAATGATTTATATTTTTTCACCAGTTATGCTTCAGTAATAAACATGTTTACTTCAGTTGCATGCAGAGATGCAGGTCCAGACCCGGTATTGATCAGGTTTCTTTTAGCCATGGTACTGACTGTCTATCTTCGATTTGTGACTTTGATTGCCCCAATACAGGTACTTTTGGACTTTTTTTTAGCCTTCCTCCTCTTTTCCAAAATCCGTAATTTTTGTTTTTTTATCCATTTCAATTACTTTTACGTTGTTCTGAATTATACGAACATAAATATACTACAAATAACTTGTCTTTGCTATTTACTAACAATTCCAAGTTAACTGTCCATAGCGATCACTGATATATTATACAGAGAGAGAGCAAAATTGATTCGTTCTACCGACAGACGTCGAAATTTCATTAAAAGTGACAACTGCTTAATAAGAGGAATGATAACGGAAACGAGTCATGCTCACTGACGTCACGTTTATAATTGAACAATAAAGGTCCTGTATGTAATTAGGTGCTTTTTGTTGAATAAAAAACATTTTAGAAAGTGCATGAATTCAATCAGGCAAATAAATAAACATATTACATATTGACAACAACCAAGTATTGTTAACGACAATTTACACAAAGATGTTGATTGTGAAATGCCTAGGATAGACACGATAGTCTGGGGTAATAAAAACTACCTTTTTGAGAGAAACAGAACAACATGATAGTAATTAAAATTAAGTACCAATTCTTATTTAATTTTACTTGAATACAGTTTTAGCACGTGTCCATCGTTGGATAGATTAAAGCAATATCTTAAACGAAAGGGAAAAAAACCTGCACAACACAAAGAAGATAGAAGTAATGCCTTTATATATGTTTGTTGTTCCAATCTTTTGGTATCGTAGCTTAATTCTTGACACCACTTCTTTCATTATTTAATATTTACTCATACATAGAAGTAACAGTAGATTACCGATTTCAAACCTTTCGAAATCAATTCACGAGTAAAAGCTTGGGAAAATACACCACACTACGAAATGAGCATGATGAGCGAGACCGGTTACGTCTGTTGTTAGGTATGAATCGACCGCCTTGAGGATCCACACTCAGTCAAAATGATAAAAGAGGGTATAGAACACAATCTGTAAATTTAAAGATCAGACGACTTTTTTTTTTTTTATCGAAAGATCAAAGAAATAAAAAGAAAGTCCATTGTTAGATTAGAAACAGATACGTTTTATCGTTTATCTAGTTCATGATGGTGATTCTAAAAAAATGACTACCATTCGTTTTTTTATTTGTTGATGACACAAAGAAGTCTTTCACTGTATTCTTTCTTCTATAAGTTTGGATTGGTTACGTGACTTACAGACTACAATTATTATTGATTAAGATATAAGATCGAGACCAGGAAAACATGCAGTACAAGGATTCAGGGTTTTACAATAAGATCTTGCCTTTCACAATAAAAATCTAGGTTTAACAATAAGATTCTGTGTTTAACAATAAATTCGTCAATAGATGGGGAAAACAAATAAAGTATCGACCAGAATTATTTACAATAACGTATTTTTTTTTAGTTGAAACTCATCAACAGATTTTATAAAAATGCAAATATTTAAAACGGAAAACGATGTAATACATGTAATATTTAAATACAAGGAAGTCTAAGAATGAAATGTACTTTGTCAAGATTTTAAAATGTTCGGCAAAGTTTTCTTGGCTTGAATGAAAGGGAATGATTTATATTTTTCACCAGTTATGCTTCAGTAATAAAAATGTTTACTTCAGTTGCATGCAGAGATGCAGGTCCAGACCCGGTATTGATCACGTTTCTTTTAGCCATGGTAATGACTGTCTATCTTCGATTTGTGACTTTGATTGCCCAAATACAGGTACTTTTGGACTTTTTTAGCCTTCCTCCTCTTTTCCAAAATCCGTAATTTTTGTTTTTTATTCATTTCAATTACTTTTACGTTGTTCTGTATTATACGAACATAAATATACTACAAATAACTTGTCTTTGCTATTTACTAACAATTCCAAGTTAACTGTCCATAGCGATCACTGATATATTATACAGAGAGAGAGCAAAATTGATTCGTTCTACCGACAGACGTCGAAATTTCATTAAAAGTGACAACTGCTTAATAAGAGGAATGATAACGGAAACGAGTCATGCTCACTGACGTCACGTTTATAATTGAACAATAAAGGTCCTGTATGTAATTAGGTGCTTTTTTGTTGATAATTTTATAAACAAGAATCGATTTATGATAAAGAATCCTTTTTGAGGGTCTGGATGGGGAGTCGTTTATTTCTTTATTCTTAATTTTTTTAGGTCACTTTCTGTATTCTTTATATTGTTTGCTCATTATTCTCCATTCTTTATATTTTAGAATCTCATCATTCTCTATTCCTTATTTTTGGCCCTATTTTCTCTATTCTTAACTTTTTTGACATTTATTCTGCACATTTTGTCCATTATTCTCTATTCTGTAAACCCCATCCAGACCCTCCTATTTGCCCTCGACTTATGACAGCACGCTTATCTTCACTGTTTTGTTTTGTTTTAAATTGAAAAAGGGGGACGCAAAATTATGCAACTGCCCCCCTCTGCCACAAGCCCCATGGTCGGCCTATGTTATTACACTTTTGTCATTTTTTCGTTGTTAAATGGAAATTCCCAACCAAAAGTACAAATCAATCGAAACTGTGTCCCAACGTCAAAACATTGTTAGAAATGCGGTCATGAAGTATCTCTTTGAAAAGGAGACAATTTCAAATGTGTATACTTGAATTTGTTTTCCAACACATAAAGTGACAGTTCACAGTTCCACGTTTAATGACGTGTTTTGACGGAAGTACTTATTCTTGGTAATTGAAACGTATCACTTTAAAGTTATACTTTAAGAAGTTGTCGTAAGAGGTTGTACGTATGTTGTTATTCCGTTGATGAATTTATAAATTATTTTTACCTAAGGTTCGAAAATTCTACCTTTTAAATATTCGACTGTTCCCGACGTTGTTACGAAAATTGCCGAAGTAATATAATTCGTTCTTGGCCGACTATTTAACTTACTCCTTCATAGAAATGCGCGTTTAATTTGCTACACTAGAGTTGAATAGATCAGCGATTTATTCAGAGAAAGGTAAGGTTTTTATACTAAAGTGTGTACTATGTTTTAAAAGGAAATGTTGACGGTGTTTATAAATGAATGTTATTTCATAGATATATCATAATATTTTTCACTATTGAATTCCTTCTTGGTCGAAAACAGTTATGCAGGTATAACATTGTATAACAACAATTTGACTGTTGTTTTGTAAACAACTTGTGCAATTCTGCCATGCATCAATTCATTATATTTTCCCCTTACCGCAGAGTTTTTGTAAAGTTCATGAATTGTGAGTTCAGATTTACAGAATTAATATTAGTATTGAGTAAATGCAGGAAATCGTGTTAAAACTTTTTTGTAAGCAAAAGTCAGTAACAAAACACTGGTGGGTGAAACTACTTTAAAAATCTTAGTATATCTCATTAAACAAATTACTTATAAAGATGGCTTTATAAAATTCAGAATACACGTGTATATATATATATTTACGTAAGCACCAAGTATTAAACCCACAAAACATTTTAATTTGTTGTAATATTTGGAAACCGAAACAAAGAAAACTATGACGCGCTTTAATACCAGAATTTATCCTAGACAAGTTTAGAATTCAGAATGGAAACGGGGAATGTGTCAAAGAGATAACAACCCAACCAAAGAGCAGAAAACAGCCCAAGGCCACCAATGGGTCTTCAACACAGCGAGGATATCCCGCACCCGGAGGAGGGCTTCAGCTGGCCACTAAACAATAATGTATACTCGTGGCAGCTAATGGACGTCACAATAAACTCCGAAACATATAAATGAACCAAAATTGAAAAAAAAAACATACCAGACTAACAAAGGCCAGGGGTTCCTGACTTGGGTCAGGCGAAAAAATGCTGCAGGGTTAAACATTTTTGTGAGATCTCAACCCTCCCCTATATCTCTAGTCAATGTGGAAAAAACACAGCAATACACACAGTAAAATTCAGTTCAAAAGAAGTCCGAGTCCGATGTTAGAATAGGTAGCAGAAGAAACTAAGCAGAATGAAAATAATCAGAATAAATTAACAACAGACTACTAGCATTTAATGACATGCCAGCTCCAGAACCTCAATTAAACTGAATGAAAGATTATGTCTTCATCATATGAAAATCATGCACATTCCCTCCCGTTAGGTGTTAAGTATCATACTTTCAGTAACAAAAACAAACAAAATACGTTTTTGTGCTTTATATAGTGTCACGTTACATATTTTTACTAAAAACGTATTGAATGTTTATCAAAAATAAATGGTAATTTTATTTTACTATAATTTTGTTATATTTTTCCCAATAACAGAAGATTTTTACTTCCACAATTTTGTCTATCCCAAGCTTTTGAAAATCGATACATTTGTGTTACAAGGATACATGGTTGTTGTTAATCCGGACGTAATGTGTTTATTTATATGCCTGGTTGAATTCATGTCAGGGGCGGATCCAGCCATTTTTAAAAAGGGTGTTCCAACCCAGGATAAAGGGGTTCCAACCATATGACCCCATTCAAAAGCATTGATCGCCAAAAAAAAAAAGTTGGGTTCCAATTTCCGGGTACCCGCCGCTACCCATCCCCCCTTCTGGATCCACCACTGCATGCACTTTCTTAAATAGTTTTTTAATATTTTTATAGTTTGTTTGTGCAGCGATAACTAAAAATAAATCTTTACCTGTACAGTCATATAAAAGATTATTGGTTTTTCAGAGCACAGCATACTGAGTGTTAACAGATAACAATGCACAAACTACTTCTATTCTGCCTAGTCTGTTTCTGTCTTGCAACGATCTGTCACGGTAAGTCATTCGTTATAGCATATGTTTCTGTCTTGTTACGATCTGTCAAGGTAATTCATTCGTTAAAGCAATAAGCTTTATATTGAACTTCTAAAGATGATAGCAAGTATTGGATATATTTGTTATATTATATACCAGTACTACTTCAATGAATATAAGTTCTTTAGCTGATTTGTTTGTTGTTTGCATTATTTTCTTTTTTATACTTGAAACTCGTGATTCAGAAGTATAAGGGGGCGGACGCGTGACCACCATGACATCGCACAAACGCCCTTTTTTGACTATCGAGCAGTTAACATATTGCGGCTTTCGAGTAGCTGGTTAGATTCATATTTTGGTGGACTTTTTTTTTTTTATTTTTCTACGTTTTTATAGATATTAGCTTAGCTACTTTTCATGATCAATTATTTAGTTATTTTAGTTTTTGTTTAATTAATCAGTTATTATAGTTTTTGTTTTTTTTAAATTTCTTTTATCTTTATGAAATGTTTTTAATATAAGGGCATGCCATACATATAAACGGTACCAATTTTACTGCACCAGCTGCGCATTTCGACAATTAAAAAGTCTCATTAGTGATGTTCGAGGTCAAAATATTTGAAAATCCGAAACATAATACAAACGTTGAAAAGCTGATCAACCGAAAGGATCTAAAGCCCTTATGTAAACATATAACCTATGAGATAGTATAATGTCATGTATTATCAGGCATAATGTCATGTAATATCAGGTATAATGTCATGTATTATCAGGTATAATGTCATGTAATATATCAGGTATAAAAAAAAAACTCCAGAAAATGATATGATCACTGTCGTATTCAAATATCTTAGCAGTAAAAAACTAAAAGTATTATTTATAATTGTCTTCTATTTATCCTTGTTATTGATTTATTAATTATTGCTGGCTTAATGTCTAGTGGCAAATAGTTCATGCATAAAATGGTCGATTAATCTTTTCACTTTTTGGAGAAATAGGAGTCATTACATCAAAATAAATTTAGCCATCGATGAATATAAAATCCATTGAACAACACAGAGAAGGAAGATGGGCAGTTTTTTAAGGAGCAAGAAAACAAAATGTTTTATGTGAATAGTTACGTACGATAAGAAATAAATGTCTGGGGTGGAGAAAGGGATAGCTAGGTAGGATGATTATGGAAAGGAATATCCTTGCATTAGAAGTGATCAGAAGTACTCAAATAATACTGTTGCCCAAAAGGACGACATTGATAATTCTGTCAAACGAAATTTGTACAGAATTATGTACAAAGTTGGGAAAAAAAAAATATCCGACCTATAAAAACATACTCCCCCCCCCTCCCGAAAATTAAACGTTAATTTAATGAGCGATGAATATAAATAATACATTCTTTATTTGTAGCCATGACAGACAATGCAGATACAAGAAGCGACGAAGTTTTGAGGTATGTTTCACTTTTCTCATCAACTATAAAACTGACAGAAATAATATAATAACATGTAACACACTTGTGTATATAAGTAAAAACTTTACCTAGTGCGTGTACACACATGTATATATATTTAAAAAAACAACTGTTTAAATGTATACAAATGTATATATAATTGAAAAACTGTCATGTGCATGTATACACACGTATATATTATTAAAACAAATACTGTATACATGTTTACAAATGTATATATAATTAAAAAAATTTACCGTAATAAGATATCTAAATTATAGTTTATAATATATCATATAATATAAGTTAAATTATCTTTTAAGGAAAATTATAAGACTTACTTTCTAAACTATATGTGATATCTTATAAAGTTTATTAGACATCTTGAAGTTAAGATAAATAGTAAAACGGCTTGCCATATATAAAGCTCTGTTTTATAGCTTCTCCCAGTACTTTATAAAATTACATAATATTATGTTATGTTATGCATAAATCATGTATATCTAGTACAAAACAATTGACGAAAAATCACTCTACATGTGTGTACATGGACACTGTAAAGTTTTTAATTATATAAACATGTGCATAGATGTACACAGTAAAATTTTGAATTATATGTACATGTGTATACATGTACACGGTAAAGTTTTGAAAAAAGTAAAATCACAAAAATACTGAACTCCGAGGAAAATTCAAAAAGGAAAGTGCTCAATCAAATGGCAAAATCAAAAGTTCAAACACATCAAACGAATGGATAACAACTGTCATATTCCTGACTTGGTACAGGCATTTTCTTATGTAGAAAATGGTGGATTGAACCTGGTTTTATGGCTAGCCAAACCTCTCACTTGTATGACAGTCGCATCAAATTCCATTATATTGACAACGATGCGTGAACAAAACACACAAACACAATTGGTAAAAATGACAAAAATATGGTTACAGCAGTCAACATTGTGTTATCATCTTAATCACTATAAAAACAAACAAATTTTACGAAGAAGCACAAAAAGGGCATACATCAAATTTAACATCCTCATTATGCTTATATCATACGATTTTATTTATCTATGTAAAATCCACCTATAAAGGATGGAAGGTTTTAAGTACTGGCGTAAAATCGCGCGTTTGAAATTCGCACAGGTAGACATAAAATAATTTTGTCGTTCAAAGTATAAAGAGATACATAAATACAGAGTCACGTAAAATGGATATCACAAAAAAACAGACTTAGCAGTAAAAGTAATATTAATAAATAAAATTATAAGATAATTATATTTATTCATGGGTATACATGTACAGGGTAAAGTTTTTAACTATTTAAACATGTGTATACGTGCATACATTTGTACACATGTACACAGTATTGATTTTAATTATATAAACATGTTTATACTTGGACACGGTAAAGTTTTTAATTATATAACGTCACAGTACCCAACTTGCACTGAGTACCCAACTTTCACCTATTCAACAAAAAAAGCTGTAACAGTTTAAGTTTTCTTTGAGACTAAACAATTTGCATTTTGTTTTATTATTTGACATTGTATACTTTTACATGTACATGGTAAAGTTTTCAATTATGGAAACATGTGCATACATGTTCACGGTAAAGTTTGTATTATGCATACATTTGTATACATTTACACGATAATTATTCTTAATTGTATATATATGTGTTTACATGCACACGGTAAAGTTTTATATGTGGCAAGCCGTTTTACTATTTATTTTAACTTCAAGATATCTAATAAACTTTATAAGATATCACATATAGTTTATAAGATATCTTATATTGTTTATAAGATATCTTATATAGTTTTGAAAATATCTTATATAGTTTAGAATATATCTTATATAGTTTAGAAAGTAAGTCTTATAATTTTCCTTAAAAGATATCTTAATATATATTATGAGATATATTATTAGATATCTTATTAACTATACCAGATATCTTATAAAGTATATGATATTTCTTATAAAGTTTATAAGGTATCTCATTAAACTAGATTATATAAGATATATGTTATATGCGATATCTTGAAGTTGGAATAAATAGTAAAACGGCTTGCCATCATATGGGCCTCTATTGAAGGTTTCTTTAGCTATAAAAGTTATATCTCAATTTGAACTGAATAAATTACCTTGTAACGAGGTCATTAACGGATTCAGACGGGTGATGGGAGAGGGGGCGGGGCGAACCCTCAAAATATAATAATTATAGATTATGACGATGTGAGGAAAACTGTTTAATAACTACAATTTATATACATTTTATTTATTTACATAATGTAAGTGTGTTCATGTCAGTTTGTAACGTTTACATGTTGATTATTTAGTGGTAACTTGTGAGCCTCCTCATGGGTTTTTTTATTATGTGATTACTTGACCGTTTTTATAGTGATTATTTGATTACCAAACCAAATATTTTATGATCATTTGAATATTTGATAATCTAGGACTGTATTTTTAATTCTTTGATTATCTTTTTTGAAATAGAATAATTAATGATTATGTGATTACATTGGCAAAACATTATTTGATTACTTGGACACCCCCCTTGAGGGGCCTCAGTTGTACATCAAACGTTACATAATTAGTTTTACATTTGTTATTTTTTGTTGATAACTGAAGGCATACGAATAAAGAAATAAAATTAAAAAACCACACACACACACACACAAATAATAACAAATAAATACAAAAACATGACAAAAAAAAAAAAAGAACGAGCATATAATTTTTCTTACAATTTCCACTATTTTGATCTAGTATTTATGTTAGTACACGTACAATTTGTTTATTTTTCAGTCGTGAAAAAAGATCGAGGTTTCGCGTTACAGATAGATGTAGAAACTGCTGTAGACAATATAGACAATATTGTGGGATATGCGCATGCATTCCCAGAAATGGTTTTCCCTACGAATACTTGCCATTATTTCAATCTTGATGGATCCGTTGTTTCGAGAACATGTCTTGCATGACTCTTTGATTATATATTAAAAGTTTCAATCGTTTGTTAGTCAAACTAATTAAAAAGCTATATTGTTATACGTCTGCTACACATATTTTTGAAGTAGAAACTCACTTATTTTACACGACGGGTGGAAAGTGCTAACCTTTGAGGTCCCCATGGGTGATTAGGGAATAGAAATATGGTAATTGTAGTCTTATTCCTCCGGCAGTAAATTTTTTGCCAAAACAGGTATTCTGTTTAGCTGTGCGAGATGTATTAGTGAGCAACCACATCCGGTCAGTATGGGGACGTTAAATCCGACACCGTAAAGAGAAAGTGGGGCCCTTGCAACCACTCTTTGAAGGATTTGTAGATGGTCTGTTGCAAGACAAAATTTCTGTCCCAACCCCATATATCCCCATTTTCTAGAGGCAGTTCGAATTTTCCTGACAGTAATCCCAGGACCTACCAACTGTATTTGTTGTAGATACGTTCTCGTACTGAAAATGCATGAAATATTTGCTACTGGACGTTAAGTTAACAGCACCCAATCAACCTTTTAGTGTTCCGCACGCTTTTTTCAGCTCCTGCTGTTTCAATTTCCTCTACATTGATCAGTTCTTTGTTTGTTTGTCTATTTTTCCCCGAGTCGCCAACAGCAAAAGCAAGTCTAGTAGAAACCGTTTGACTGTGTCCCTCCGTCCGTCCAAAGATACATTGGAAAGAAAACTTTAAAATTCATAAACATTTTCTTGGCATCTATGACAGAAAATGAATTTATATTTGGCCTGTAGCTTGATAATGTTTAATTGTAACGTAAGTAAGCAATTTTTAGAACTTCCGTGCAACCACTTTCTGTTTGCTGAAAGTTAACAATTTTACAACGCTCATGGTACACGGAAAATTTTCGCGATTATTTTCTTGGCTTCAATGGGTGTGTCTTTAGAAGAGAATAGTTTGATATTTGGTGTGGGACTTTAAAATGTTGAGTTATGGTGTGTGAGCAGTTTTTACATCTGCTGTGTAGCATCTTACTGTTTGCCGATAGTTAGAAATAACATCTCTTACATTACTCTCATTGTACATGAACTAGTAAAATGTTCGTCAAAGTTTTTTTGGCTTCAATAAAAGAGAGTGATTTATATTCGATATTTCATCAGTAATGCTTTAGAAAACATGTTTACTTCAATTGTATAGAGCGACGAAGGTCCAGACCCGGTATTTGTCTCGTTTCTTTTAGCATTGGTACTTGCTGCATTTCTTCGATTTCTATTTTGTGGTTGACATGGTTTAACCATGCTTCACTTTTCACCTTCGGTTGTAGGATAATAGAAGAAGTGTTAACATTTAATAATGTGTTCATTTGATTTTACATTATACTTAATTCTAAAGTACTGTAAATTCAGAAATTATTGCGAGGTTTTTATTAATGCTAAAAAATGCGACTTGGGGAGTATCGCAATAATAACTCGCAGTTAGATTCTTATGACAGTAGATTGCAAAATATTATCCCTTATCATGTGCTAAGCAAAGGTATAACTAGTTCTGCATAATTATGTAGTTAATTCGAAGACGAACAGAGAGTAACTATCCATGTAGGCTTGTGGCGTGACTGCGTTTTTATGTCTAATTCATAAATTCAAACGAACTTAAATTGTTCACAAAATAAACTCAACACCTTTGTATGGGATCAGCTCGTCTGTCAGTGTGCAGCAAAGCTTCGAATGCAGGCTAGTATCATTTTATAATTAAATAAATCAATATAAGCCAAATGAAAGCCATTTGCGGGTATTCTGTACCTCTCAGACATAAAAACGTGAACATATTTCTATATCCCGAAGTACCTGCGGGAATATGTTTGAAGACCCTCTAAAAATACAACCTAAGGGTATCGAAATTTAATTTTCTTCGCATGAGGGGTTTAACTCCACTGCAAATTACAAATTATTCTTGTCGGAATTGGATCACCCGCATCTGAGTAAAGCCCTATGTGCACGTTAAATCATACTTTCAACAACTCTCTGAGTGGTCCGTAGTTGACCAGTTGTAAGTCTGACCTTATCCACCCTGCCCTCATTTTCAAAGAGCACTCAAAATAATCCTTTATTAATAACCTACACATGTATTTGTAGAGCCTACCTATTAAAATTATTAGTGAAATATTTGACACTGGACGTTATGCATAAATCAATGTGTTGTTAGTTTCTGTCTGTCGATCATGTCTGTTTTTAGTTTATTTTATTTGTCACAAATCAAGCCGTAGGTTTTCTCGTTTGAATTGTTTCACATTTGTAATGTCGGTATACGATATTGATTTTTCATATGGTTGAAGGCTGTACAGATAGATGACTTACAGTCGCTTACATCCATGTCATTTTGACTCTGATGGATTGTTCTCTTATTGGCAATTATACCATGATTTAAAGCATGTTAAACCATGTTCAAGGCATCACAACTTATGTACAATTATTAGATTTATGTTAAATAATTAAATGGATAAGTTACAGCTAGCTTAAGACGACACATCGCGTGCTACTTCACCACGAAAGGTCACACTATCAAGCTTCAACCAAAAAATATGTTTTATTTATCAATACCAAGAATACCATGTATCAAATTTCGCACAAGCTTTTTTTTTATAATCTACGTAAGTGGAAAAAACCTATATAGCGATTTAAATATGCAAGGTGGGGGACTCTATATTATTATCACAATCACAGTATTTCGAGTTTGAAAGACGATTTCGCTAAGTCTGTACACTATTAACGCTTAAAGTATTATTCGTCGTTTCTGACAGAATGAACAAGGCGGCGGAATTATATTTTAGAAAATCACATCAGTATTTCATCCAAATATGTCAGTTAAAACACAATAAATACAGGTAAAAATAAACAACTGAATGAATGTAAATTGTCGGCTTGTCGTATTGATCCTAGTTAATGACGAATAGGTCACTCACCTAAATATAAAAGACACGTACAACAAATGTTTTATTTTTAGATTAAATATTTATTTTTGAAAAGCGTTATACCAGCTACCGGTACGGCATATGCGATAGGTAACCCTTGTCTGCTTGTCCATCGTCCGTATGTCCAAAAATTAGTTTCCTTTCTTTGAATTTAGTTTTCCTCAACCACATGTTATAAAACTTATACACAATGCTTATTACCACCAAACACAGATCAATTTGAATTTGAGAGGCGTCACTTTCACCGTTCTCGAGTTATGTCCCTTTAGAAATGGAAAAAATTGCTTAGTTCGTCGTTTCCGCACTCTAACTTTAGTTTGCCTCAACCAAATGTGAATACACTTTTAATAAAATGCTTATTACCACCAAACACAGAGCAAGTTAGAATTTTGGTGGCGTCGCTTTCACTGTTCACTGTTATGTCGCTTTGTTAATTGAAAAATTGCAGACTTTGCGGTATATTTTCAAGAGGGGTATCAGTGTCCCATGGACACAATATTCATTTTTTTTTAAATAACAATCGGGAACACAGATTATATTGTATCTGCCGGTAAAACGTTTTGATACTTTTAATCTATTACTATACAAGAGGGTCTGGATGGAGTTTACAGAATAGAGAATATATATAGTGGTCAAAATGTGCAGAATAAATGGCAAAAAAAAGGAATAGAAAAAAATAGGGTAAAAAAAAAAATTAAAAGATAACAACGGGGTCCAAAAATATGACCCCCAAAAAAAAAGAATACAGAAATGAAGCCCCTCCCCCCTATCCAGACCCTCTTACAATAAAAAAAGTTGAAGTTGTCTACTTCGATAAGAACTCTGGCCTTTGTTAGTCTTGCGTATTTTTTTAGTTCTGGTTCATTTATATGTTCCGGAGTTTAGTGTGACGTCCATAGTACACTTTTTTAGGGGCCAGCTGAAGCCGGCCTCCGGTGCGGGATTTTCTCGATATGTTGAAGATCCATTGGTGGCTTTTGGCTGTTTGTTGCTCTTTGGTCGGGTTGTTGTCTCTTTGACACATTCCCCATTTCCATTCTCAATTTTATTAACATAATTTAGTAGTCTGAGCTGGAACGATCACATTTGTTAGATATTTGTCTCATTGGTTATCAAACACCATCTTCTTATTTTTGCAGTGACATACAACCATGATGAGTTTGCACCGTTTTTAATTGTAAACTAAAGTCTTACATATTGGTCAATAGTGTTTCTTCAATCCGAAATTCCCCTATTATTTCATATGTAAGTACATTTTTTTAAAACACTGCCGAAAACTTATTTGAGGTCCGATTTAGATGAAATTTTTAATGTTAAATTCATAAAATATATGTGTGCAGTTTCTAATGGTCATCAAGAAATATTTTTATGACATGTCATTACTGAGAAATCATTATTTGTGTAAAAAATATAGAAACTTAGTGTCTTTTTTGCTAGAATTAAAGACAAATTATTAGAATAAAAATAAGGAGATGTGATATGATTACCAAATGAGACAACTATCCACCAAGTTAAAATGAAGTGGATGTAATCAGTTATAAGCATCTGTACGGGCTTCAACAATGAGAAAAACCCTTACCGTATGGTCGGCTTTAAAAGGCCCCGACATGAAAAATATGAAACAATTTAATTGAGAAAACTAACGGCCTAATTTATAACAAAACAATTTACGAAAAACAAATATGACCGACATGAATCAACGACAACAATTGAACTACAGGCTCTTGACTTGGGACAGGCACATAGAGAATGTGGCGGGGTTAAACATGTTTGTTAGCGCTCAACACTCCCATAACCTGGGACAGTGATTTTTATCCAAATTGATATAGGTTTCCGTTGCTTTTCTTATCGTAATTTGTCCTTATCTCCCTTGCCTATCAATTTTGCACTAAAAATTTGTCTCATCACAGCGTAGAAAAGACTTCTCAGTTCCGTTAAGGCTAAGGGAAACATACTATTTTGCCTTTGGTATAATGCAGAGGAGTGCACGAAGTGTCTAGTAATAAACAAAAAATACCGGCTGCACATACCGACCAATCAGGATCAATCTTATTCTTAATTCCGAATATGTTATCTTCATAAAATGGCTGTGCCCATAAAATTTACTGGTTGATTGTTACCTGGAATCACATTGTTACAATTAAAAAAAAAGAATACCTCCAAAGATTAATGAAACTCCCTAAAAAGAGCAGCAAATAAAAGTAAAAAAAGAAGTATTATGTTAAATGATGCTCCAAAAATAGTACAATAGTTTAGAAGTACTAATCAGTACTAAGCCTATATTATTGAGGTATATTTTCAGTACTGAAAGTTACAGCATCAAAAAGTCCAGGTTGAGAAGTACTTGTTTTACATTTTTATTGGTATTATTTCTTGGTAACAAGGTCGTTATAGAAAAACATGGCCACTCCACCAGTAGGTCAATATAAAATAGGTACGTAAATGTAGGTCGTTATAGAGAATCATGGCCGCTCCACCAGTAGGTCGATATAAAATAGGTACGTAAATGTAGGTCGTTGTAGACAAACATGGCCGCTCCACCAGTAGGTCGATATAAAATAGGTACGTAAATGTAGGTCGTTATAGAGAAACATAGCCGCTCCACCAGTAGGTTGATATAAAATAGGTACGTAAATGTAGGTCGTTATAGATAAACGTGGCCACTCCACCAGTAGGTCGATATAAAATAGGTACGTAAATATAGATCGTTATAGAGAAACATGGTATCTCCACCAGTAGGTCGATATAAAATAGGTACGTAAATGTAGGTCGTTATAGAGAAACATGGCCGCTTCACCAGTAGGTCGATATAAAATAGGTACGTAAATGTAGGTCATTATAGAGAAACATGGCCGCTCCACCAGTAGGTCGATATAAAATAAATCCATTTATTTTTATTCTAGATGATGGAAACACCAGATCTTAAAATTAAAGTATCAACTTCTTTTGTTTTCATCTTATAACTTAGATAAACAGATCTTAAAATTAAAAGAATCAATTCCATCTTGTTTCTATCCTAGACAATAGAAGTTAAGCTCTAATGAAACAAAATAAACATAAGAGGGGAGAACATGATTGTTTCAACGATTTAAAAAATAAACAAATATGAAGCCTACTTGTCAGAAAAAAAAACTTGAATTCTTCTATTATAAAGATGGTTACATGTTAGGCGTAGAAACGTGCCTCAGAATAAAAAAAAAAAAAAAAAAAGAAATGGTTATATTGTGTTGTTCTGATTTGTTAGTCATTTCATAATTTAAAAAAAGCTTCACAGATAGTTTGCCGTTTAAACTGATTGTACACTTGTAGATACAGTATTCATCATTAGTGATATACTTACAATCGAAAAACTGAATCTTTCAGCCATTTGACTTTAAAATATGGAATCTGTTCCGTATTAATGATGCACTATTCATGCCCCATACAGAGAAGTAAGCAATTTGATTATTCAAAGCTTCGTTAATCAATTCTAAGCTTTGACAGCAATACATAAACACAGATTTTTTTTCGTAAAATACTAGATGTAAAAAAAAGTTGTCTGTACAATATAGCAATCATCCCAAGTCATTAACATTGAATAAATAAAACAGAAATAACAAATATGTACGTGCCATCAAATGTGCCATGTAACACCAATAACAACAAAAGCGGGCACACGAAAACCGTGAGTCAAACTAAGTAACTGACTTGGGCCAGACACATGTATATATGGCAGAGTTAACTAGTTTACTAGTTTTGTTTATATCTCAACCCTCACCTCTTTTTATCTCAATCAATGGACTCACAATGTCTCCATAAAAACAAGAAAATCACGTCACTAAAGTGTCATTCGAAAAACGCCATAAAAAGATGGCAATCAATATGATACTATGCAATGTCACAAACAAACAATATATGAACACAAAAGAAATTCTTAAGTAATTTATCGAAATATACATTAGCGAATTGATGTTTCTTTTCTTCAAAAATACCAGACACATTCATTGAACGACAAAAGTATAATTTTATATTTATTAATGAGTCTATTATGTCAATGAGGCAGACTTGAAGGAAGCTTCTACACTTCTAATGATTGACTAGACACCTGTTTCATTGTCATTCTGGTCTCGGATGTGTCTTATTCTGACTGAGACTCATAATTTGACTGTAATTATCTTTTTCTATATACATATATATATATATATATATATATATATATATATATATATATATATATCCTAAATTGAGGTAAATTGTAAGACTTTCCAAATACTGTTTCGATTCCTAACATCACTGAAGAGACATTAATTGTCGAAATCCGGATATGGTGTACAGAAACCTTTGCACCTTTTGTTTGCGATATATCATCTTTTCCGCAAGTTTATTGTTTTCTGTTTAGTATTAAATTTTAATTAAGATCCATTTATTACATCATTGATCCGTTTATTTGGCAATCGCCAATGGCAGTCAGCAGGGTTTAAGAACATTTGTTGTTCGACCTGTTAGTCAAATGCGTTTTGTTAACATATACTTTTCACTTTTTGGTCTTTTGGAAAATGTTGTTTGTGCTGTATTAAACCCTCTAACAAAAATTTGTTTTGCATGCACATGTATAAAATTGCGGTTTTATCCAACGCAATCATAGGTTCGAACGTTGTTTTCAATTTAGACTTGTTTATATTTTTCGTTTGGGCTTGTATCATATTTGCCTTCGGGATTTATATGATCCTTTGATCCTTTTTGACTCCTCAAAATTCAAGAGTCTATCCTAAATTGAGATAAATTGTAAGGCTTTCCAAATACCGTTTCGATTCTTAACATCACTGAAGAGACATTAATTGTCGAAATCGGGATATGGTGTACAAAAACCTTTGCACCTTTTGTTTGCGATATATCATCTTTTCCGCAAGTTTATTGTTTTCTGTTTAGTATTAAATTTTTAATTAGGATCCATTTATTACATCGGTGATCCGTTTATTTGGCAATCGCCAATGGCAGTCAGCAGGGTGTAAGAACATTTGTTATTCGACCTGTTGGTCAAATGCGTTTTGTTTAAATATACTTTTTCACTTTTTGGTCTTTTGGAAAATGTTGTTTGTGCTGTATTCAGACCCTCTAACAAGAAATTTGTTTTGCATGCACACGTATAAAATTGCGGTTTTATCCAACGCAATCATAGGTTTGAACGTTGTTTTCAATTTAGACTTGTTTATATTTTTCGTTTGGGCTTGTATTATATTTGCCTTCGTGTTTATATGATCCGTTCATCCTATTTTGACTCCTCAAAATTCAAGAGTCTATCCTAAATTGAGGTAAATTGTAAGACTTTCCAAATACCGTTTCGATTCCTAACATCACTGAAGAGACATTTATTGTCGAAATACGGATATGGTGTACAGAAACCTTTGCATCTTTTGTTTGCGATAGATCATCTTTTCCGCAAGTTTATTGTTTTCTGTTTAGTATTAAATTTTTCATTAAGATCAATTTATTACATCGGTGATCCGTTTATTTGGCAATCGCCAATGGCAGTCAGCAGGGTTTAAGAACATTTGTTATTCGACCTGTTAGTCAAATGCGTTTTGTTAAAATATACTTTTCACTTTTTGGTCTTTTAGAAAATGTTGTTTGTGCTGTATTCAGACCCTCCAACAAGAAATTTGTTTTGCATGCACACGTATAAAATTGCGGTTTTATCCAACGCAATTATAGGTTTGAACGTTGTTTTCAATTTAGACTTGTTTATATTTTTCGTTTGGGCTTGTATTATATTTGCCTTCGTGTTTATATGATCCGTTCATCCTATTTTGACTCCTCAAAATTCAAGAGTCTATCCTAAATTGAGGTAAATTGTAAGACTTTCCAAATACCGTTTCGATTCCTAACATCACTGAAGAGACATTTATTGTCGAAATACGGATATGGTGTACAGAAACCTTTGCATCTTTTGTTTGCGATAGATCATCTTTTCCGCAAGTTTATTGTTTTCTGTTTAGTATTAAATTTTCATTAAGATCCATTTATTACATCGGTGATCCGTTTATTTGGCAATCGCCAATGGCAGTCAGCAGGGTTTAAGAACATTTGTTATTCGACCTGTTAGTCAAATGCGTTTTGTTAAAATATACTTTTTCACTTTTTGGTCTTTTAGAAAATGTTGTTTGTGCTGTATTCAGACCCTCCAACAAGAAATTTGTTTTGCATGCACACGTATAAAATTGCGGTTTTATCCAACGCAATTATAGGTTTGAACGTTGTTTTCAATTTAGACTTGTTTATATTTTTCGTTTGGGCTTGTATTATATTTGCCTTCGGGTTTATATGATCCGTTCATCCTATTTTGACTCCTCAAAATTCAAGAGTCTATCCTAAATTGAAGTAAATTATATGGCCTTCAAAATACCGTTTCGAATCCTAACATCACTGAAGAGACATTAATTGTCGAAATCCGGATATGGTGTACAAAAACCTTTGCACCTTTTGTTTGCGATATATCATCTTTTCCGCAAGTTTATTGTTTTCTGTTTAGTATTAAATTTTTAATTAAGATCCATTTATTACATCGGTGATCCGTTTATTTGGCAATCGCCAATGGCAGTCAGCAGGGTTTAAGAACATTTGTTATTCGACTTGTTAGTCAAATGCGTTTTGTTTAAATATACTTTTTCACTTTTTGGTCTTTTGGAAAATGTTGTTTGTGCTGTATTCAGACTCCTCTAACAAGAAATTTGTTTTGCATGCACACGTATAAAATTGCGGTTTTATCCAACGCAATCATAGGTTTGAACGTTGTTTTCAATTTAGACTTGTTTATATTTTTCGTTTGGGCTTGTATTATATTTGCCTTCGTGTTTATATGATCCGTTCATCCTATTTTGACTCCTCAAAATTCAAGAGTCTATCCTAAATTGAGGTAAATTGTAAGACTTTCCAAATACCGTTTCGATTCCTAACATCACTGAAGAGACATTAATTGTCGAAATACGATATGGCGTACAGAAACCTTTGCATCTTTTGTTTCCGATATATCATCTTTCCGCAAGTTTATTGTTTTCTGTTTAGTATAAAATTTTTAATTAAGATCCATTTATTACATCGGTGATCCGTTTATTTGGCAATCGCCAATGGCAGTCAGCAGGGTTTAAGAACATTTGTTATTCGACCTGTTAGTCAAATGCGTTTTGTTAAAATATACTTTTCACTTTTTGGTCTTTTGGAAAATGTTGTTTGTGCTGTATTCAGACCCTCCAACAAGAAATTTGTTTTGCATGCACACGTATAAAATTGCGGTTTTATCCAACGCAATTATAGGTTTGAACGTTGTTTTCAATTTAGACTTGTTTATATTTTTCGTTTGGGCTTGTATTATATTTGCCTTCGTGTTTATATGATCCGTTCATCCTATTTTGACTCCTCAAAATTCAAGAGTCTATCCTAAATTGAGGTAAATTGTATGGCTTTCCAAATACCGTTTCGATTCCTAACATCACTGAAGAGACATTAATTGTCGAAATCCGGATATGGTGTACAAAACCTTTGCACCTTTTGTTTGCGATATATCATCTTTTCCGCAAGTTTATTGTTTTCTGTTTAGTATTAAACTTTTAATTAAGATCCATTTATTACATCGGTGATCCGTTTATTTGGCAATCGCCAATGGCAGTCAGCAGGGTTTAAGAACATTTGTTATTCGACCTGTTAGTCAAATGCGTTTTGTTAAAATATACTTTTCATTTTTTTGGTCTTTGGAAAATGTTGTTTGTGCTGTATTTAGACCCTCTAACAAGAAATTTGTTTTGCATGCACACGTATAAAATTGCGGTTTTTATCCAACGCAATTATAGGTTTGAACGTTGTTTTCAATTTAGACTTGTTTATATTTTTTCGTTTGGGCTTGTATTATATTTGCCTTCGGGTTTATATGATCCGTTCATCCTATTTTGACTCCTCAAAATTCAAGAGTCTATCCTAAATTGAGGTAAATTGTATGGCTTTCCAAATACCGTTTCGATTCCTAACATCACTGAAGAGACATTAATTGTCGAAATCCGGATATGGTGTACAAAAACCTTTGCACCTTTTGTTTGCGATATATCATCTTTTCCGCAAGTTTATTGTTTTCTGTTTAGTATTAAATTTTTAATTAAGATCCATTTATTACATCGGTGATCCGTTTATTTGGCAATCGCCAATGGCAGTCAGCAGGGTTTAAGAACATTTGTTATTCGACCTGTTAGTCAAATGCGTTTTGTTAAAATATACTTTTCATTTTTTGGTCTTTTGGAAAATGTTGTTTGTGCTGTATTTAGACCCTCTAACAAGAAATTTGTTTTGCATGCACACGTATAAAATTGCGGTTTTATCCAACGCAATTATAGGTTTGAACGTTGTTTTCAATTTAGACTTGTTTATATTTTTCGTTTGGGCTTGTATTATATTTGCCTTCGTGTTTATATGATCCGTTCATCCTATTTTGACTCCTCAAAATTCAAGAGTCTATCCTAAATTGAGGTAAATTGTATGGCTTTCCAAATACCGTTTCGATTCCTAACATCACTGAAGAGACATTAATTGTCGAAATCCGGATATGGTGTACAAAAACCTTTGCACCTTTTGTTTGCGATATATCATCTTTTCCGCAAGTTTATTGTTTTCTGTTTAGTATTAAATTTTTAATTAAGATCCATTTATTACATCGGTGATCCGTTTATTTGGCAATCGCCAATGGCAGTCAGCAGGGTTTAAGAACATTTGTTATTCGACCTGTTAGTCAAATGCGTTTTGTTAAAATATACTTTTCATTTTTTGGTCTTTGGAAAATGTTGTTTGTGCTGTATTTAGACCCTCTAACAAGAAATTTGTTTTGCATGCACACGTATAAAATTGCGGTTTTATCCAACGCAATTATAGGTTTGAACGTTGTTTTCAATTTAGACTTGTTTATATTTTTCGTTTGGGCTTGTATTATATTTGCCTTCGTGTTTATATGATCCGTTCATCCTATTTTGACTCCTCAAAATTCAAGAGTCTATCCTAAATTGAGGTAAATTGTATGGCTTTCCAAATACCGTTTCGATTCCTAACATCACTGAAGAGACATTAATTGTCGAAATCCGGATATGGTGTACAAAACCTTTGCACCTTTTGTTTGCGATATATCATCTTTTCCGCAAGTTTATTGTTTTCTGTTTAGTATTAAACTTTTAATTAAGATCCATTTATTACATCGGTGATCCGTTTATTTGGCAATCGCCAATGGCAGTCAGCAGGGTTTAAGAACATTTGTTATTCGACCTGTTAGTCAAATGCGTTTTGTTAAAATATACTTTTCATTTTTTGGTCTTTTGGAAAATGTTGTTTGTGCTGTATTTAGACCCTCTAACAAGAAATTTGTTTTGCATGCACACGTATAAAATTGCGGTTTTATCCAACGCAATTATAGGTATGAACGTTGTTTTCAATTTAGACTTGTTTATATTTTTTCGTTTGGGCTTGTATTATATTTGCCTTCGTGTTTATATGATCCGTTCATCCTATTTTGACTCCTCAAAATTCAAGAGTCTATCCTAAATTGAGGTAAATTGTATGGCTTTCCAAATACCGTTTCGATTCCTAACATCACTGAAGAGACATTAATTGTCGAAATCCGGATATGGTGTACAAAACCTTTGCACCTTTTGTTTGCGATATATCATCTTTTCCGCAAGTTTATTGTTTTCTGTTTAGTATTAAACTTTTAATTAAGATCCATTTATTACATCGGTGATCCGTTTATTTGGCAATCGCCAATGGCAGTCAGCAGGGTTTAAGAACATTTGTTATTCGACCTGTTAGTCAAATGCGTTTTGTTAAAATATACTTTTCATTTTTTGGTCTTTGGAAAATGTTGTTTGTGCTGTATTTAGACCCTCTAACAAGAAATTTGTTTTGCATGCACACGTATAAAATTGCGGTTTTTATCCAACGCAATTATAGGTTTGAACGTTGTTTTCAATTTAGACTTGTTTATATTTTTCGTTTGGGCTTGTATTATATTTGCCTTCGTGTTTATATGATCCGTTCATCCTATTTTGACTCCTCAAAATTCAAGAGTCTATCCTAAATTGAGGTAAATTGTATGGCTTTCCAAATACCGTTTCGATTCCTAACATCACTGAAGAGACATTAATTGTCGAAATCCGGATATGGTGTACAAAACCTTTGCACCTTTTGTTTGCGATATATCATCTTTTCCGCAAGTTTATTGTTTTCTGTTTAGTATTAAACTTTTAATTAAGATCCATTTATTACATCGGTGATCCGTTTATTTGGCAATCGCCAATGGCAGTCAGCAGAGTTTAAGAACATTTTTGTTCGACCTGTTAGTCAAATGCGTTTTGTTAAATTATACTTTTCACTTTTTGGTCTTTTGGAAAATGTTGTTTGTGCTGT
Source organism: Mytilus coruscus (assembly GCA_017311375.1). Classification (NCBI taxonomy): domain Eukaryota; kingdom Metazoa; phylum Mollusca; class Bivalvia; order Mytilida; family Mytilidae; genus Mytilus; species Mytilus coruscus. Next base: position 4,825,457 of record CM029604.1, on the reverse strand, counting down.
ATTTAGACCCTCTAACAAGAAATTTGTTTTGCATGCACACGTATAAAATTGCGGTTTTATCCAACGCAATCATAGGTTTGAACGTTGTTTTCAATTTAGACTTGTTTATATTGTTTCGTTTGGGCTTGTATTATATTTGTTTCGGGTTTATATGATCCGTTCATCCTATTTTGACTCCTCAAAATTCAAGAGTCTATCCTAAATTGAGGTAAATTGTATGGCTTTCCAAATACCGTTTCGATTCCTAACATCACTGAAGAGACATTAATTGTCGAAATCCGGATATGGTGTACAAAAACCTTTGCACCTTTTGTTTGCGATATATCATCTTTTCCGCAAGTTTATTGTTTTCTGTTTAGTATTAAATTTTTAATTAAGATCCATTTATTACATCGGTGATCCGTTTATTTGGCAATCGCCAATGGCAGTCAGCAGGGTTTAAGAACATTTGTTATTCGACCTGTTAGTCAAATGCGTTTTGTTAAAACATACTTTTCATTTTTTGGTCTTTTGGAAAATGTTGTTTGTGCTGTATTTAGACCCTCTAACAAGAAATTTGTTTTGCATGCACACTTATAAAATTGCGGTTTTATCCAACGCAATCATAGGTTTGAACGTTGTTTTCAATTTAGACTTGTTTATATTGTTTCGTTTGGGCTTGTATTATATTTGCCTTCGGGTTTATATGATCCGTTCATCCTATTTTGACTCCTCAAAATGCAAGAGTCTATCCTAAATTGAAGTAAATTGTATGGCTTTCCAAATACCGTTTCGATTCCTAACATCACTGAAGAGACATTAATTGTCGAAATCCGGATATGGTGTACAAAACCTTTGCACCTTTTGTTTGCGATATATCATCTTTTCCGCAAGTTTATTGTTTTCTGTTTAGTATTAAATTTTAATTAAGATCCATTTATTACATCGGTGATCCGTTTATTTGGCAATCGCCAATGGCAGTCAGCAGAGTTTAAGAACATTTTTGTTCGACCTGTTAGTCAAATGCGTTTTGTTAAATTATACTTTTCACTTTTTGGTCTTTTGGAAAATGTTGTTTGTGCTGTATTTAGACCCTCTAACAAGAAATTTGTTTTGCATGCACACTTATAAAATTGCGGTTTTATCCAACGCAATCATAGGTTTGAACGTTGTTTTCAATTTAGACTTGTTTATATTTTTCTTTTGGGCTTGTATTATATTTGCCTTCGGGTTAATAAGATCCGTTCATCCTATCTTGTCTCATCAAAATTCAAGAGTCTATCCTAAATTGAGGTAAATTGTATGGCTTTCCAAATACCGTTTCGATTCCTAGCATCACTGAAGAGACATTAATTGTCGAAATCCGGATATGGTGTACAAAAATCTTTGCACCTTTTGTTTGCGATATATCATCTTTTCCGGAAGTTTATTGTTTTCTGTTTAGTATTAAATTTTAATTAAGATCCATTTATTACATCGGTGATCCGTTTATTTGGCAATCGCCAATGGTAGACGGCAGAGTTTAAGAACATTTGTTGCTCGACCTGTTAGTCAAATGCATTTTGTTAAATATACTTTTCACTTTTTGGTCTTTGGAAAATGTTGTTTGTGCTGTATTTAGACCCTCTAACAAGAAATTTGTTTTGCATGCACACGTATAAAATTGCGTTTTTATCAAACGCAATTATAGGTTTGAACGTTGTTTTCAATTTAGACTTGTATATATATATATATATATATATAGGAAGATGTGGTGTGAGTGCCAATGAGACAACTCTCCATCCAAATAATTTATAAAAGTAAACCATTATAGGTCAATGTACGGCCTTCAACACGGAGCCTTGGCTCACACCGAACAACAAGCTATAAAGGGCCCCAAAGTATATATATATATATATATAATTATTTTAATATATATATATTGGAATTTTTAATTCGCAGAGACTACATTTCACATCAAATAATAATAATAATGTCTCTAGCGCTTTCATGACTTCTGGCAATCTTCAAGCGACGATTTAACAATGTTCTTGACGACACTACCGTTTGTAACGTTCATTACGTATACAATAATTGTAAGGGTAGATAAATTTAACGTGTTTAGATCCGTTTAATTTTGGCTGAAAGACCTTTATTACGTGAGCCTCCTTTGCCAATCTTTTATATTGATTAGATTCGTTCAAATATATATAGAAACGTTTGAAAAATTTCCGTAGGGATTTGAATTTGAACAAGGTTCATGCTGAAAATACATGTGAACAGTTGGTGTTGCAGACAGATCTTTGGTGTTGGCTGTTTAGTTCCGTCTCTTTGTGTGCTCTCAAACGTTAAACGTATTCATGAGGTTATTGCACATTCTCCACACCTCAGCATATTATACAATATAGATGTAGGTACTGGAATCTGCCGAGTTTAGCCGATTGGGTTATTACATGCACAAAGTGTGAGTACAAAAATCTATATCTAACGATTTTATAGACCAAGGATAACAAATGAGGCTTTTTACGTAGTTATTCCTTGTATTTGTGCATATATTCCATACTGTATTTTATTTCATTTCATTATTTATTTAACCATGTAAAGATATTAAATAAAACGAAATTTATTACGTAATTATTCAGGACCAATAACAGAGAAAGACACATTGATTGAGTATGCCATAACTCCAAGAAGTACAGTAAAGTCCCTTCAAGTAGGAGATGCTATCCAACATTTGGCACCAGGATCAGAGGACAGCAGCTTCCTACCTGACATCCGAGAAATCCTGCCCCTTATACAGGAGATGATGCCTGTTTATGAGGACGATGTTTTTATAATTGCACATGCTAAAACAGGTAATTTATAAATAGTAATTACTTAATTGGAAAGTTATATATCTTGCGTTCTTTTTATGCATAAAATTCAGACTAAACTCTATAAACTACACATTTTGAGGAACTTTTCAAATCGTTACATTTTGACTGAGTTTGGATTCGCATTACAGTTGACGCAAGCGTATTAGAAGATGGATTCCCTCGGTTCATATATATTAATGTGTATATCGGAAATGGGTATACTAGGTTTGGATACACTACTGTTGCCTTTACTTTATGACATTGTTTAATTTCAAAATGACCGTCCGGAAACATCCTAAATTTACAAATTCCGAAGCATGATCGTCGGATAGCCGAACTTTCCCGAAATTCTGCATTTAACGATTGATTGCCGGGTTCTTCTTTGAAAATTGCCTTGATTTATGAGATCCTAAATATAATGTACAAAAATCTTTGGATGTTTTGTAAAAGCAAATGTTTATCTCAATATGAACAAGTGTGCCGAGCAAACAAGGAAATATCGAGACATCTCTTTTGCTTGAAAAACATATTTAACGAATTGACAAATCATGTTACCGCGTCAGTGCTTGGGAGCCTTTTTGACGATATATTAATTGATTGAATATTGGCGGAATGATGCTGTAAATAAACTATACTCAGACCACTTGGCTACTACCAAGTCGCAGTCATTTATAACGAACAAACGACCAAATTCTGCAACTGTGTTATGTGTTTACTTAATATGTCATTTTTGTTATTGTCTTATAATCCATAAATTTTCTCATAAAAAATGTGGTGAGACACTATGGCAACTTTTCACTTTTGACAATTTTTCTTCAAAGCAGAAAATAATCCATGAACATTTTTACCAACTAAAGATAGTTATTACTTAAAAGGCAATATTCAGTGTAATTTATACAATTTCTAATGTGTTTTGGTTAAACACGAGACATTTAAGAATCTACTTATTGGTTGTATCTCATCTCCGATTATTACGAAACAAATTGGAACGAGGTACCACGACGGGTGTCATTAATGGAGTCGGAACTGGTCTACTTCTTTTGGTGCACCTGAGCATAACTTTATGTTTATGTCGGGACACGTGCTGCTAATATTAATGTTTCCTTGTAGTGTGGACTATTGCCTATGTCATAATGTCCCCTCTCCGTCTTTTTTCAACTTTTGATTTATTATTGGCCCTTGGTATCGTTTGACATTCAATGCAATAATCATGCTTGTCTTTCAAATAAATGTAGTTAATTAGTCTTTTAATTATTTTTTTTCAGAAACAGACACAAACCACAACTGGTTTTATTATACCAAGAAACTACAAGAAATGTTATATGACCAGACCGATTTACCAATACACAACGTGTACTACGAAGATATGAAATCTGTAAGGCATTTTGAATACACCTTTTTTACAGGTTAATTAGTTGATGTAAAAATACAAAACTCAACAAGTAGTTGGAATTCCTTTGGTAATGAATTGTACCCTTCTGTTAGTTGGCTGAGCGTGAGTTGTTGTATCGCTGAAAGTTGTCTGAGGAATATCATTTTACACTGTAGGATTAATTTGAATCTATAACAATACATATTGTAGGGAAAAATAAACTACAAAAATATCATTATCATTCATTTAATTTAACAATGAAATAAATATTTTTAACGTCGAGCTGTTTTGTGTTATTATCGCTGCCATCATGTTTACGTTGGTTACAAAAAGTAGTTCCGTCAACGTCGTCTATCCAAAAAAAAAAAAAAAACAACTTTAAGAGCCACTACCGAGAGCCCTCTCGACCGTTTTGTAATCTTGCAAATCAAACATTAAGACAGAAAGATTATTCAACCGAACATGCCTGCCATGTATATTGTTAAGAGAACGCTCCTGAAGTTGAATATTAAAACACAAAACAAAAACAAAATGGAAAAGAGATTCACTCTGCTGTATAATTTATAAGACATGCATAACATTTGAAAAGTTTGCAAAGGTGATGAATTCAATTCGAAATAATTAATTTTCCCAAATATCGACCTTCGATCACTACTTCCATATGGTGTGTACATGTATGTGTATGACTTGCCTATGAGGTGTACAAGTATGTGTATAAATAGTGTGTATTTGTATATAGCATGTTTCTTTTTTTTTATTAAGAACCCAGTTGATGAAGTGAAGAAAATCGTGGAGTATTTAGGTATTAACAGAGCTGACGACTTTATACATCAAGTTGTGTATACATGTTGCTTTGATAATCTGAAGAAAGCTGATAACACCAAAGTAGCTGCAATTGAGGGAGTTCCAAAACAAGCATTTTCATTTATGTATAGAAAAGGTAAAGTTATTGACAGTAGATCGGGTAGAGGGAGATGATCTACGACACCACTTGGCCACCAAAGCCCCTATATCCCACTCCAAAGAAGATGGTATATTCGTGTTAAGTCCATGCGTGAGTCAGCACATATCACATTTTAGTCGCGTTGCTAAATAATCATCGAGCAATAGATATCTGGTCAATTTATATTGATACGTTGCTGTTTACATTTTGTTATTACAGGTGAAGTTGGAGATTGGAAGAACCATTTTACTGTCGCAGAAAATGAAGAATTTGACAGGATTTACAACGAAGAATGAAAGATATTAAGTTCACTTACAAATATACATTATGAACAGTCGATTGATTAATACAATATGCTCACATCGTTCTTAATGTGTTTTTTTTTTTTGTTCATTTTTTAAGCCTATGTAGTATTTCATACAATAAAACAAAGAAAAGAATGATGGTTTTTTACTGTTCATGTTCAAAATATTTTGTTTATTAATCATTCATTCTATGCGTAAATGATTTTTTTTTCACAAACTAACAATGTAATGAAAAGCTTGTTTTGTTTCTAGGAAATAGTAGTTGTTAACTTATCCATGTACCAGCCCGTTGGTTTTCCTGTTTGAATTGTTTTACACTAGTCATTTTGGGGCCCTTTATAGCTTGCTGTTCGGTGTGAGCCAAGGCTCCGTGTTGAAGGCCGTACTGTGACCAATAGTTGTTTACTTTTTATACATTGTTACTTTGATAGAGAGATGTCTCATTGGCACTCATACCACACCTTCTTATTTCTATTATATACACATCCTTAGTTGCATCCAAATCAAAACAGTTGGAAGGTCAAAGTTGAAGAGCATCGAAGAAGTATTCCATAAAGTAGTTCCAAATACGGCTAAGCCTAAGGCTATTGATGCCTTTGGGTAGAAAACCTTACTGTTCAAAATAATTTTAAAATAATAAATAATTTTCCATATAAAGAAGATAAAGAATACTGTGGATTCATTTTAAATATTCGTTGGATATTAATTTTCGTGGATTTCGTGGGTACAGATGAACCACAAATTTAAATGTTCAACGAATTACAAATTTTCTAAAGGAATACATGCAGACTTTGTCAAAACAACGAAATAAAACATCCGCGAAAATGCTTGTTTTCCTCAATCCACAAAAATTGGTACCCACGAAATTAAATGAATTCACTGCAGGTTCGAGTAAATGTTATAAGAACCACTTGTATACATGGAACAGAGAGAAATATCAGGTGCATGGATAATGTTAGCATCTATTAAACAGACACTGTAGTCCTTGTTTGTAATACATGAAAGCCTGTTTCTGTTTTTGTAGCAGCAAGGGCACCATAATTGCAATTGCACCCAGAGCTTACGTACATGTACAATCTATACACCTTCCAGGGATACATACAATGCTGATCACTTTCAGTGGAGCTCGAAATCCAATAGCAGTGGTAAAAAAAGTGTTTTTTCATGAAAATTCACATAAAAGAGTTTTTAACTGTGTTTGTTTTGGATTATCTACTTAGCAATCTCCTCTTTGTACTTACAACTTGTTTTATTTTATATAAAATTACAAGATATAAAAGCCCTTACTCTCATATTTCAATGTATATTAAGGGACATCGGTGGCCGAGTAGTCTATTTAGATAATCTATTGTATCACCATCGAGCCAAAGCCTACTGCGAGTATATAACCCGCTCATGGCAGGTGCTTTCGACTCCGATCTTACTTGACTAGGATTGTAAGTTTTCCTGCTGAAGACACATGTTCTTATGTAATTTATTGCCGGTTCGTCATGCCATTTATTCCCAATTGACTTATTTTTAATATATACCAGCTTTGATAAGTGTTTGGTAGGACTATACATTTTCACTTCTGTTCTCGTACTATGAACAAACAAATTATTTATTTTGTAAAAATATTTCGTTCTCCATTTATACTGTCTACCTTACAACAAAATTATTTTCATTTACCTGTGTACATTATTCTATTTGGCGGCATTTTGTTCAAGGTTATGGTTGTTTTCTGAAATTGTTTAACATCTAATCCTTTATTTTATTTTATTGATTTGTATTTACATGGTGTCATAGATCAAATTTATTCGTTCAGTGTATGTTCACTTGTGTTAATATGTCTTTTGATTGAGTTAAGTCATTTCAATTGATATTTTATAATGTGTCTTTCTATGTTGAGGTGTTACACTATTGTTTCATATAAGGGTGAAGGTTTGTACCTATTAAAACGGTTAAACCCGCTGCATTTGTTTACTTGTCCTTAGTCAGGAATCTGATGTTCAGTAGTTGTCGTTTGTTGATGTGGTTCATAAGTGTTTCTCGTTTCTCGTTTTTATATAGGTTGGACCGTTGGTTTTATCGTTTGAATGGTTTTACACTAGTCATTTTGGGGCCCTTTATAGCTTACTGTTCGGTGTAAGCCAGGGCTCCGTGTTGGAGACCGTACTTTGACCTATAATGGTTTACTTTACAAATTGTGACTTGGATGGAGAGTTGTCTCATTGGCATGTGCATGCATACCACATCTACTTATATCTATTAAAATGCATTTGGTAAGTAACAATATTATCGAATATATTAAAAACTGAATTAGTTCGGTCTGTAAATTTTATAGTCTAATGAGACAGTAGCTGTCAAATTAATGTTCAACGATTTGACCCAAACTTTGATATTTTATTTATAGCATTCTTAAATATATATCCAAATAACAAAAGTCCAAAAGAAACCATTAACGACTCACAGACTCGCTATAACCTAACATCATTTCGTGCAAATTGTAGACCAAACGCCAGCTTATTATCTATGACCTCTAATAACTGCCGACGGTTATATAACCTGATATCAACATAAATATAAAATATTGATAGTGAGCACGTGGAATCAGATTTTTCTTGATCTTTTCGATTTTATGTTAAAGGTTAAAATATTTGTAAATCATCGTTTTACCTATACAAGAATGATTTGAGTGGGTCGGATCAGTCAAGGAATTCAAAATATGATAGATTCGAAAACTCGTGGATGTCGATACAAAAGCTTTATTGCCATATTCTCTTATAGCTGTTGTTAAGGTAGATGGCCATAGCCATAGAATTTTTAATAATTTGTCAAAATGTAGTTTATATCATGCTTTTAAAAATATAATAAAAGTATGGGTCTCCGGTTTTTTTTCACGCTACAGGTTGTGCAAAATTGTCAGAATATGTATAGATTATGCATATAAAACCCAAATTTTGTGCTTAAAAGAAAACTACACCATAGAATTTTAAGATAGAACATGAGAAGATAGCTCTAATAATATGCTTTCAGATAAGAAAAAGAAAAATGGGGTCACCGGACTCGTTTTCTTGCTACATTTTAAAATAGGTAAATTCACAACCGTGACATTCTATAATAAAAGTTACTTTTATCTGAGTTATCTCCCTTATGTGGCAACATAAGAAAAAAATTAATCAAACAAAATGTTCTGTTATTTGTAAAATACAGACGAAAACATGATAAAACACATAATTTTCTAAATTAACATAAAAGTCTCACATATACATACTAATTTCGAATTTTCACATTTCATTAAAGATCTAGACCGATTATTATCTGCTATTTCAAAATCCAAGATGGAGGAAGACACACCAGCAACCTTAAACGGATTAATTGCTCACCAATTGTCAATTTTCAACTTTTGGAATAGTTTGTCGTTTATATTTTATATTGTTGACGTTCGAAACCATTGTAAATGTTTAAACCTCATAAGTAGTAAGTTATCAAATCAGTCATAATATATTAAAAATCTTTTAATTATTTAGCAGTTTTAATTTTGAACTACACTTCCTGAAACTTTATCAAACTAAAGTTTTCTTATTTGATTAAATGTTCAGTTGAAAATCTGAGTGTAATTATATTTGCTAAAACTCATATAAAGCCTTCTTCGGTAATGACAAACTTTAATAATAAATGTGGTAGAATATGTTCTAGAAGAGGGATGAGATGATCAGAGCTGTAAAATAGTTCCTTGGCAAGAGATATGAAAATTTTGGCGCCTAATTTGTATAGACAGGTTGGAACTATTCATATTGGCATCCAATGCGACCCTTTAATACCAGACTCGTTCATGTATTATTTTGAATAACTGTTTATGGAGACTCTAAAAGTTTGGCTGTTCCTTATGAAAACTTTTAGTATAAATTGTTTTGTTATAAATTACTATAGGCCGTTAGTTTTCTCAGTTGAATTATTTCATATTTTTCATGTCGGGGCCTTTTATAGCAGACTATACGGTGTGGGTTTTTCTCATTGTCGAAGGCCATACGGTTTCATATGATTGCTTAAATATGTTGAATACACCTCATTTGAACTTCGATGGATAGTTGTCTCATTGACATTCATACCATAACTCCTTATTTTTCTACTGAATTGCTGACGACTCGGCTGGTGATATCCTCGGCTGGACATGTACCCCGGCAGTGGCATCGACCCAGTTGTTTTAAACACAATCACCATTAATTTCTTAGATATATTATAATATAATATATGTAGCAATAGAACAAAGAGACGCTGATAATTTAGTAAAACTTTTGAAAATAATATTGCTTCTCAACAGTAAAATTTACCTATAGTGTATGCTTCTTTCATTTGGCCTCGGCTTGAATAAGAAAGAAATATCAGCAGCTGGACGTTGAAAACAAAATTAATCAATAAATCAAATACTGTCACAGCCAACAAGGAATATTCATTACATTGTAAATATAAATACGTTCATGTAATTACCAGTTTAGTATTGATGGTAGATATTTCATTGTTTCTGTTTTAGGTATTCAAAATTTGTATAGACACGGGACGATTATGCACTTAGCATATTATTTTGACCTCTGAATAATTACTGTACGTTGCCGTCTTAATGTCTTGTTTTGGGGCATTCGCTTTTATACATATTACTTATTAGGTTACAAGGTCACATTTAAAATTGTATCATGACACCAGGTCACTTTTAAGAAGAACAGGCAGTTGTAAACTGATCTTATTTTTGGTTTTTGAGAGAAATTGCAATTGTTAAAGACCGTGTATTAATCAATATATGTTGCATTGACTTTCTCTTCAAATGCACTTTTATTCATATATACAGAAATTTGTGGTAAGAGCAAAACAATGATAATAACTTACAAATTTGTTATGATTATCGTAAAACTGCCACACATTCCTAGTTCTTGTATTCTTAAAATTAGATTTTTATAAACTCAAAGATGATTTTTGATAAAGAAAATTCAAATGCGATCAATCATGCATGGCAATACTTTCAAACCTTCCTCGGTTTTCTGTGTAATACGGAGTTTCGCCTTTATAGTAAAATAATTTGTATAAGGTAAAGAGTTTCGTTCTGTGGTAGTTTGAAAATAAATAATCTGACTTACAATTTATTGAAAATAAAAAAATCCGCAGGTCTTATTAGCCATTTAATAAATGATATTCTAAAGTATGAGATGGCACCAGATTCTTCTAAAATTTTTCTTTTCATTTTTTTTAATAACACAATGCATAAATTTTGATGTACTTGAAATGTCTGATAAAGGGTTTCATTTAACTTGAGGTATATTGTTTCAGGATCATTTCCTCACTTTTATTACAGGGCTGTAACTAAATTGAGGCAAATGTCTCATGTAGGAAATTTCAAAAGCAAAAGCTTGTCTTCATATCAAATTGTTTTCACTGGAGTGTCTTGCAAGAAGCAAGTTCTGTTCACCCTCTGACGTAGCCCCGTTTTTCGGGATCCATGTTTCTCATTTTGTTATTTTAGCTTTCAGTGTAATTTGTCTATTGTTAGTCGTTTTGTGTTTTATCTGTTCCTGGGTTCTCTTTTGTTCATTGATTGCAATTCCTTATTCTCTAAGTGTTGCATTCCATTTGTAATTTAGTAATTGTGTTTTAAATGTTTTATTTCATTTAAGGAATTTTAATCTAATTCTACAAACTACTTTAAATTGTATCCCAGTTTACATCAAGTTGTAATTGAAATGTGTTTTATAAAACTTACTCGACACAGTTATATCAATGATAATCAGCCTCCTCTTAACTTAATTTGAAAAAAATACAAAAACATAATTGACAGGTATAAAAGATTTTCTGCAAGCCGAAACACACAAAAAAGATTCTGTGAGTATTGCATGGCAATACATAGTCCACTACCGGTTAAAAATTCATAGTATTGGAACAAAATTCTAACTTAATCTATAACTTGTCAAAGTGTAAACTATATAACAAATATCAAATCAATATCTTCAAGCATGACGAAAAAGTCCAAGGACCATTACTCTACACAAAATCGTCAGACCTGAACAAAATTTGAACTTGATCTGTTACTTGTCATGATAAACCTATATAATAATTTACAAATCAACTTCTTCAAGAATGACAAAAAAGTGCGGAAAACTGATTATTTTAGTGATTTTTCTTAGTCAAAGGACCATAACTCTGCACAAAATCATAAGACAGGAACAAAATTCGAAATTAATCTGTAACTTGTCATGATAAAACAATACACAACATAGCAAATCAATATCTTCAAGCATGATGAAAAAGTGTGGAAAACTGATTTGCCGGACTGACAGGCAGACAGACAGACGGACGGAGTGTAAACCTAAAATCCCTTCGACTTCGTCGGTAGGGATTAAAGAAAAAAACAGCAGCCATGTGAATTACATTTTCTGCTTCATCCTACATATTGGTCTTTTGATGTTGTCTTACACTGAATCTATATATTTTGCTTTGAGACCAAAATAATTATCAGAACTTGCGTTTCAGATTAAGAAACTCAAATGGCACAGAATGCACGATTTTGTATCATTTTTATAGCTTCTTGGGGCCTTCAGCAGCCGCCAAACCGTTCGCCGAAATTTTGTTTGCCTCGCTCCGCTCGACGAATATGTTTGCCATTACTTTTAAAAGAGGCTAGTTACAGCCCAACTTTAATACATTGTACGTATGCAATATAAGCAGTTTGGAATTCAGAAATTCACTTCCAGAGGAGGAGGTTTAATTCTGATAAAATGGTACATGACTTAACTATACATGTATTATTTATTTAAGAATAAAAAATGAATTTAAAATTGTGTGTTTTCAAATATAATAAATGTAATTGTGAAAATAAATATTCAGTCCCTTGTTTTAATGAAAATGAAAAATCATGCAACAGTGCAGAAAATAAATAGTCTGTCCTTTTAGTCCACAAAATAAATAACCAATCCAAAAAAAAAATGCCTGCACAACCCCCAACCCCTCCCAGAATATCAAATGGTCGTCCCTAATATCAACAATTATTTATTATGTGTAATGTTTCCTTTATAATTAATTTAGTGCTAACATATTTAATTGGCAACTGCATGCATTTTACAATAAAGTGAAACAAATGCAGTCGATTTTTTTCAACGGACTCTAAAACCATAATTCATTAAACGGTAAATAAACCACATCCATTGATCACACATCTACTCGTATGAAGTGAAATACTGTTATTTGGAGGCCATCTTTTGTTGCTGCATACATCTGTGTATATGTTCTATTAAATGCTATAGCCCATATACCACCGAAACCTTTTGCTTTGTCTAAAATATTCTTGTCTAACACTTTTCCTTCTTTTGATAGTCTAACGACAGAAGTTTGCAACGCCACATAAATGTTGTCATCTCGGTCAATACAGATGCCCTGTGTTGGTTTGTTGAGGGTGCACCATGCTTGAATAAAAGTTTGCCATCATCTGTAATTGTATAGAAAGACCGGCACGACACATATATTTGGTTTTGTCACCTGGATGCATGTAACAAATTGCTGTGTTATCTTTTCATGGAACATCAACGCTGTGTAAAAAGTAAAATCACAAAATACTGAACTCCAAGGAAAATTGAAAAGGAAAGTCCCCAATCAAATGGCAAAATCAAAAGTTCAAACACATCAAACGAATGGATAACAACTGTCATACTGTAAAGGACATCCATCGTTAGTGAAGAACTGCATCTTTTTATAAGTACCAACAACTTATTTGTCTTTATACAATGTAATACCCCAAGGATGTCAAAAGTGGCTACTATTTTTCCAGCTACCATTGGAATATACTTTAAAACTGTATCTTCCTGATTTGTGGAAGTGTTATAACTGCCTCGTCTGCCTCGTCAATGACACATATATTGTATACTTCACCACCTACTTGACATGATTTTACGACCTTTCCATCTGGCGAACAGCGTGACACAGTACAATCTTTTGGAGACATTCAAGTACATCGTTTTGTTTTGTGACAGCAATTCCTTTGATAATTGACTTAAACTTATGCTTAGACTTGCAATACAATTTTTAACCGAATTCTTGTGGTGGAAATGTTCAGCAACTTGGACTTTATTGAACTTATCCTGTCCCCTTAAATGTATTTTCTCAATGGAAAGGTAGTCTAATGTAGGAAACGACGGACGTTCGTGGTGTTCAGGAAAATGTATTTCGATCCTAACTAGTTTTGACATACATTGATAGATGACGCTTCATCCTTCGTTTGTAATAACTTCAACTGGTGGGCAACAATAAATATTTGATTGTTTGATCCATGTTTAATAATCTTTTCCAATTCCTCTTTGCGTTTTATATATAGAACCTTTGAATTTATAAAGGAATGTTCTTGTTCTTGTAAGCTTAGTAAGCTTAGTCGATGTTCTGTACATACTCTATCAATTTCCTTGCTTAGTACTAAGGCAGACTCCTCAATTTGATTTTGCAAACGAGTCTTCAAAGTAGTGATGCTTCGGTTTGTAGCTATTCTTTGATCGTCTACCATTTTAATTCTTTTTCGATTGCGGTTTCGATCGAACAGAAAGCATCAACTGAAAGTTCGAAATCTTTTAACAAGTCACTCACTAACGCAGATGAACAAACATCTTTCACGGCAACGTCTAAAGGCAATAGCTTACTGCATGACCTATGATTTTCGGTCATGCACTGCCTACAGGACAATGCATCATGATCTATACAAAATAAATCCAGTAACATACTACTGTGCTTCGAGCAATGTTGATCTGCCAGGGTTGGGAAGACACCAGCTTCTGATATATCAAGTACACGGTGATTTTTCGTTGCCTTTCCTTTTTGTGGAACCGGAAACATTCTTTACATAAATTTTCTTCACATTCTGTACACCATTTTACAGCCGGAACAAATATATTTTCTGTCTCACAAGGCTGGCACAGATGTTTTGAAGCCATCTGAAATAGTACATAATTGATTGGTATGTTTCTATTAGTGCAGCGTCCAATGGCAAATAATTTGATAATATATGATGCAGGATGCAAACAAATTACACAGTAAATAACTAAGAAAACAATTATACCGACCCAAATGATTGACTACTGAGTAGATATTTTGCTGTTATCTTAGAATAGGGTATAGTTTGGGATGGAGTAATTCAATTTAGGTGGAAACGATATGGCAGCTTAATATCTACAAAATCTATTCATCTTTTCTCTTTAGTTATGTAGATAAAGAAACAGAAAAGTACTTGAACATAAAAATGGAACTTCAACGTTCAAATAGTTTCTTTGTGAAACAGTTTAATAAAATTCAGCCCTCTTAAACAAATGTATATAGAAGGTCCTTGGGTTGTTGTCTCATTGACGATTATCCCACATCAACTTGTATTCATAATCGCTTGTAATAAAAACAATATCACATAGTCATCACCTTAAGGCTGGTCTAATTGGGTGACATTTTAAGAAATGGCATGTGTATGCAAAAGACCATTTTATACTTCAGAAAGGGACCTTGCATGCATTATTCCTAACGTTTGGCAACATTTATAAATTTGATATAAAGATCAAAATTACAACGTGAATTCCCAGGTTTCAGAGGACGGATTTTGATCTATCCACATCATTAGTGGTCATTGTTTTCTCATTGGCAATCATATCACAACTCCTTATTTTTATGATACATGTATTTGTACCAAAAAATAACAATTATAAACTCACTTAAAACATTGTACATGCACTAGTACCAACTAATTCCAGAGGGGATGATTTTTTTATCTTTTTACACCTGATGACAAATGTTTTCGTCAGGGGTGGGCTTTTGGCAAATTTGTAAATAAAAGGCATTTTTTATTAAAATTTAATGAAACAGTTCATGATATATTCAGAATTGTGACTTAGAAAGTTCTGCATTATTATTGCTTCGATAGTCCAGTAAGGTTCCATTTTGCTACTGTAATTGCAGCTTGATTGACAGGAAATTAGATGAAATGCTCGAAGTCATCTAAAATTCCAGTGAACAATAAGTCTGACATGCCAGATCTTCATACTTCATCTTTTAAATTACTTGGAGTAATTTTCAGCTTATCGTTGAGATTCTCTTTAATAGAAAGTAAATGATATGTTATTGTCGTTTTGTTTGATATATATTTAGCTAAAAAGTTAATATGCAAAACTCTTAAAATTTGAGATGCTTTTGATATTGATCTATGGTCAAAGATTCCCTGATTGTATACTATCTTGCTAGTGTGCGTGATACATGTTGTATATAAAGGTATGTGAGCTGTCGTATTTTCATATAATTATATCCTTAGAATTGTAGCAACCACATAAAACACATTCCATTATAAAATCTATTCAGATAGCAAACAATATATCATGTATATAACTATAATTTGCTATTTCTCTGATGATACAATTCCATGGTACTAACGCCGATTGCCACTGAGATATATGTACATTAATACATGTGAAAAAGATGTACAATGATTAGTTGATTGATTTATGATGTTGCACACCAATTTCAACACTCTTGCCCATATCAATGTTGCATTTTAATTTGTCAATTATCATGATTATAGCCAGATAACCAAGAGAAGACCTTGGCAGGAAAACTGTCAATCCCAAGATCAGAGTCTAAATCACCGTCCAAAAGGAAGTCTCAATCTCAGAGTTGAAAGGTTAAAGATCACTGCAGATCAACTATTAAGATGACTGGGCCACTGAGATACCTTATATGTAACAGTAAATTCTGTTTGAAAGTAAAATTTGTCCACTGGACTTTGTTTTCTATGTAATCAAGTCCATAGCCATAATTCTACTAGAAAAGTAATTCCCAGGATATATTTTCCAAGAAAAATAAGTCCATTGCAAGTAAAATATGTCTGGCTGTTATTTTCGAAATAAATTTTCAAATGTGGGTTAAATTCTTTTGAAATTACTAAATAATAAAAATATTTGAATAATGAAAATTTATTTTCAAACATGAAGTTTACAACAGTCCGTGTTATAAATTTTTAGGAAACAATCCTTTAAAATGTCAATTCTTATAGCAATTCTATAAATCATTTCAAATTCCAAAATAATAAAAAATAATTAAACAATACTTTTAGTAATAAACATGATAAAAGTCTGTGATATAATTTCCATATGTGAACAAAACAAACAGACAAAATAGGTGAGCATGTAAAAATATGGCTACTGTAGTCAATATTGTGTTAAAATCTTTATCACTATTAACTTGATTAAAACAAATAAATGTGTCTACAAAAAAAAGACATTTAGACAAAGCACATAGGCGAAAATGAAAGACAATCATACACAAATTTACCATAGCACAATTTCACCCACAGGCGGGATGTATAAGTACCAGGCCACACAAAAATGGTATTACAAAAATGAACTAAACAGTGGATGTTAATAATTTAGAAAGACAAATAAAAGAACACAGGTGGGAGTTGGAAAATATATATCCCATATGCAGGTGAGTTGGTATATTGTTACTTGTCATGTTCAACACTAAATCGATAGTTGCTTTAATCTTTTAATGACGAAAAACTTCAGTCTCGGAAGAGGTAAAAACTGAAATAAACAAACTTACCATTTTACTAATTTAAAAACAAGAAAATGCATGACTAGTTAACAATCATAACAATTCTGTTAATGACATAAATGTAAGAATAGTACAATAATCAATTCTAGTTTTGTATGTTCGTAAAATTGTTCTTTCTGTGTTACTTAATATGCATATAATTTATTTATAAACACAAAACATACTGATTTGTCGAGTATGATCGAGTATGTGTAATTCACTAATAATGGCGTAAAGGTGCACCATACATTTAAAAATGACTAGAAAATTCTCATCAGACTCCTTCTACGACACAAATGTCATATATCTACTTCAAAGTAACTTGGAAAAATATTTTAAATTTAAGCTTAAGGTGGCACAAATAGCATTCCATATTCTTCAAAATTTAAACGTAGCGCTGTGCTATTTTTACTGTCAAATATAATAACACGCCATAATTTTTATAAATATTCATTTTGTGACTGATTGTACACTTCTCAACTGTGAATTTATGATTTCAAAATTAGAATCGTATCATTTGTCATGGATTTTGGTACTGAGATGACTGCATGTGTATGTCAAATTTGAGATATAAGTCTAAAATGAGGTGGAGAAAGCGGTGTCTGTTGTTTCTTTAATTTCATGTTCTGGGAATATATTAATGACCCCTCCCATTAATGGAACCCAGGCAGAACAGTTTGGATTGTTAATGGAAAGAACATCATCAATATATATATCTGAATGTAAAATAAAATGATCCGGCTTTTTATTCTTCTTGTTTTTGACAAGTGTCTGAAGGAACTCCGATTCGTATGAAGAAATAAATAATGCATTAGGCAGCAACCATTTGATTTTCTGGGGGTTCTATGGATTTTTGGGAAAAAGTTTGTAAGTTTGTTTCAGTTTTGGAGAAAAATAATTTGTTTTTGACCCTGAGAAAAAAATTTGTTTGTTCCACCCTCAGCTGCCACTATATGTAATGCTAAAATTGAAAGAAAAAATTGTTTTCGACTTGTCGCCAAAAAATAGATTGTTTTTCGCCGAAAGTTTGTCCGGGAAAAAATCCATAGCCCCCAGAAAATCAAATGGTTGCTGCCTTACTATTAAAAAGTATTGAAACATAGCAATTAAACATTCGATTGTTTTCATATATATGCATGTAAAGGATTTCTTTAGGTAAAGATTGTGAGGAAGTTTTGTTAAGAGATTCGAAAAATCTAAACAGCCAACATAGTTAAATATATCATATTAGATACAATATCGAATTGTTTTGTATATTGCCTGGACAGTCTCTCATAAATCTTTTGAGATTGGCACAGACAATGTGAATTTAAAGTTTGCTGTCATACATGTATGTTTTATGTACCTGTATGAATGCTTTTTGTGTAAATATATAAATATATGAAATTGTATGTGATAAGACAATACTGAAATATTGAATCTTGAATCTAGAATTTATTATATATTACGACTGAATTGGTAATATAATTACTTCTAAAATATTCAAAAGTTGAAAATTGCTGGGTAATTGTTTTGACACCAACTATAAGAGAATGTGGATAGAATGTGGCAATAAAACTTTCTCTCTTTTCTATACACTGTACAAATTAAAGATCAAGGTCGAATTATGTTGTTTACGAAACATATAAACATTCAATAAACTAAATCAAAATTTGGCTGATAGCGACAATACAAAACAAAAGAATATTTCTACACAACAATTAGAAAGTACGGAATTTAGTTCTTACAAGGTAAAGAAATATCTGTATTTGAACTTTTTATAGAGGATTGTTACTTATTAAATGTAATATATCTTAAAATCACGGTATTTAAATTAATACCATATACAATGTATATATATGCTCGAAAACAGACCATACAAATGTTTAAACCCGCTGCATTTGTTTTACCTGTCCATAGTCAGGAACCTGTTGATCAGGGGTTGTCGTTTGTTGTTCATAAGTGTTTCCCGTATATCAATTTTGTCGATCCTTTGACTTTTGTCGAACAAGCGAGACATAGCGATCCTACATTCCGTCGTCTGCGTCGTCGGCAGCGTCCACAAATATTCATTCTGTGGTTAAAGTTTTGAAATTTTAATAGCTTTCTTAAACTATCCTGGATTTCTACCAAACTTTATGGTCATAATATAGTATCCAGAAGTAAATTTTGTAAACAAAAGTTCCATTTTTTCCGTATTTTGCTTATAAAAGGACTTAGTTTTTCTGCCAGGAAACATTACATTCTCTTTGTGGTTAAAGTTTTAAAATTTTAATAACTTTCTTAAACTCTCCTGGATTTGTACCAAACGTGGACAGAAGCTTGTTTATGATCAAAAGCTAGTATCAAGAAGGAAATTTAGTTAAAATTTTGTACTTGCTTTTCCGTATTTTGATTATAAATGGATTTTGTTTTTCTTCCAGTTAACATTACATGCAGTCTGCAGTTAATGTTTTTAAACATTTATTAGATTCATAAACTATCCTGGATTTTTACCAAACTTGGACAGAAGCTTCTTATGTACAATGAAAAGATAGTATCGAGAGGAATATTTGTATTAATTTTTTCCTCATTTTGTTGAGCATGCGATTAACAGCAAAAGTAGGCGAGACACTGGGTTCCGCGGAACCCTTACAATTTTTTAGATCACCTGGCCAACAAGGCCTAGTGAGCTTTTCTAATCACTTGGCGTCTGTCGTCCGTCGTCGACGTCCGTCGTCGTTAACGTTTACAAAAGAATCTTCTACTCTTAAACTACTGGGCTAAATTAAACCAAACTTAGCCACAATTATTATTTTGGTAATTAGTTAAAAAAATGTGTCCGACGACCCCGCTTGCCAACCAACATGGCCGCCATGGCTAAAAATAGAACATAGGGTAAAATGCAGTTGTTGGCTTATAGCTCTGAAACTAATGCATTTAGAGAAAATCTGACATGGGTAAAATGTTCATCAGGTTCAGATATATCTGCCCTGAAATTTTCAGAGGAATCAGACAACCTGTTGTTAGGTTGCTGCCCTGAATTAGTAATTTTAAGGACATTTTGCAGTTTTGGTTATTTTCTCGAATATTAATATAGATAGAGATAAACTGTAACAGCAATAATGTTCAGCAAAGTAAGATCTACAAATAAGTCAACATAACTAAAATTGTTAATTGACCCCTTAAGGAGTTATTGCCCCTAAAGACAATTTTAACAATTTCTCGTAATCTTTAACAAAAATCTTCTTCTCTGAAACAACTAAGACAAATTAAACCAAACTGGCTACAATCATCACTAGGGTATGTATTTATAAAATATCCGATGACCCGCCTGCCAACCAACATGGCCAACTTGGCTAAAAAAGAACATAGGGTAGAATGCAGTTTTGGCTTATATCTCTGAAACTAAAGCATTTAGAGCAAATCTGACAATGTTTGAAAATGTTAATCAGGTTGAGATATATAAGACCTGTAATATTCAGACGAATCAGACAACCCGCTGTTGGGTTGCTGCCCTGAATTGGTAATTTTAAGGAAATTTTGCAGTTTTGGTTATTATCTTGAATATTATAATAGATATAGATAAACTGTAAACAGCAATAGTGCTCAGCAAAGTATGACCCGACAATTGTTCGTTCAAAGTTCACTTTTAGGATTATGCTATGACAATGTTTTAATGATTTTTTATATTCCTATGTTGATTCGAATATCACATTTCTGTGAGAAAGACACAGTGTTCATTCGTTATTTGCTTGGAAGCAAATATTACATACATGAAATAGACAAATCGTTCGTTTTATACATATTGCTTCGTGATATAGTTGTGTTAGTATTTAGACACACTTAGTTCAATTACTTGTACTTTTAAGAAATTACGAGAGAGAAAAATTAGACGACAAATGTTCGTAATAGCGCACTTGTAAATAAGATGTATATACAATTGTTCGTTTATATTTTTCTCTTATGCATTTTGAAATATTATTCGTTAATGATTTAGACATATGCTGATACCGGAGTATCAGATACGGAGAGACGGGGTAATATGACCCGACAATTGTTCGTTCAAAGTTCACTTTAGGATTTTGTATATTTTATAATTCATGCTTTTATTATCATTCCGAGTCGTCATTGGTTTTAATAATTCAATAGTTCATTGTATAGTACACTATTCAAAAGTTACTTGTATTTTACACTTAACTATAATCCTTTCGTTTAAATTAATTATCAAAGATTTATATCCGTCTTTATGATAAAAGATTGTGTAACAAAGAATATAGATAAATTGACACTAAGTGATAACTGCCGAAAGCCATTCTTGACAAACTTATACGAAACATGTTTTAATCCGTAATCCCCGCTTTCGGCAAAACGCGAATTTATATTATTTGATAAAAGATATTTTGATTGGTTCATTTTCCGAATGTCAATCAGTCTTTTGAAATTGTGATTTATATTTGTTTTATGTTGTTATTCAGTTATGTTTTAATGTTTGAAATAGATGGATGCGAAATAAATATGAAAACTTTCCAGCGACTTGGACTTTATCTAAGATACCGCTAGTTTCCCGAAACTAATTAATATGACAGAGGTGACCAATAACCCGGTCATAAAAGTAAGATCAACAAATAAGTCAACAGGACCAAAATTGTCAATTGACCTCTTAAGGAGTAATTGCCCTACACAGTCAATCGTTAAACATTTTGATAAATGTTTGTAATCTTTACAAAATCTTCTTCTCTGAAACTACTGAGACAAATTTAACCAAACTTGGCCACAGTCATTATTTGGGTATATAGTTTTACAAATGTGTCCGATGACCCTGCCTGGCAACCAACATGGCCGACATGACTAAAAAAAGAACATAGGGTAAAATGCAGTTTTGACTTATATCTCTGAAACTAAAGCAAAAGTAGAATTGTTGCATTATTTCATGCATCAATTGTGAACAAAATATCAATTGAGCGACACAGGCTCCTTGGAGCCTCTGGTATATAAATTAGACTGTTGGTTTTCCTGTTTGAATTGTTTTACACTAGTCATTTTGGGGCCCTTTATAACTTGCTGTTCGGTGTGAACCAAGGCTCCGTGTTGAAGGTCTTACTTTGACCTATAATGGTTTGCTTTTACAAATTGCGAATTGGATGGAGAGTAGTCTAATTGGCATTCATACCACATTTTCTTGTATTTCCTTACCTTGTATTAAATACAGTATTCGTATTTGTATATAAAGGATGTGTATAATTATTATGCACTCCTAATGATAAACATTACAGACAATCAAAAGGGAACTTAATGGAGGCGAACTTTCGTGTTAATCTTGTTGAGATAAGTCTATTGTACACATAAAATAAATAAAAAATATGTGGTATGATTACCAATGGGACAACTCTCCACATGAGACCAAATGACACAGAAATTAACATATTATATTGTAAAGGTCACCGTACGGCTCTCAACAGTGAGTAAAACCCATACCGAATAGTCAGCGATAAAAGGCTTTGAAATAATGACACATATAAAACTATATATTATTCTGTAGTACAAAAATCCGACCGTTTGTTATTCTCGTTTGAATTGTTTTACATTTTACCACGAAGGGTCTGTTATAGCTTCTTATACGGTATGTTGTTCTCATTGTTGAAGGTAGTACGTTGAATTAATATAATAACTTACATATATTTCATTATTTGATTTCAGGCGAAAAGTTGTCTCATTGGCAATCATAACACAACTTTTTATTTTCATACGTGTGAATTGCTTATTATTAAAGACCGTTCACATCATGACCTATAGTTTTAACATCTAAGCAAGTTGTTCTAGTGGATGGCTTTCTCATTAATAATTATTATGTCTCCATATTTTTGTAATTCATAACCTTTTTATCCGGGTTACTCGGACAGCCATTGGAAATTAAATGAGAGTAGTTGGGGTCGGGCATACATTTGGCCTGGAAAAGACCACTTACATACCTCTCAAAGTCTGTTGCAAGGGTCGCACATTTTCTGTCTTTAATGTCCCAAACTGACCAAAATTGGCTGTTAACTCATCCCTCCCTCCCGCACAGCAAAATGTAAAAAGTAAAATCACAAAATACTGAACTCCGAGGAAAATTCAAAAGGAAAGTCCTCAATCAAATGGCAAAATCAAAAGTTCAAACACATCAAACGAATGGATAACAACTGTCATATTCCTGACTTGGTACAGGCATTTTCTTATCTAGAAAATGGTGGATTGAACCTGGTTTTATGGCTAGCCAAACCTCTCACTTGTATGACAGTCGCATCAAAACCCCACTTTGAAAAATGTATTACTGTCGATCGGAAGAAAACCAAAATGATTATTCTTTTATCTCCTAGTCACCCTACCTCTAAGGTCAACAGTTACAACTCGTCGTGAAAATAAATGATAATTCAAATTATTTGTAGCAGACGTAAAACAAAACTAGATTTGCCATTGCCAGCAATAGCGGATGGCACCCTTCCCACATTGCCACTAAACTGCAGCCATTTTGAAATTTTAAAATTCCACATCAACTATCAATCCAACACATATCTATCAACATAATTGTAAAGTTTTATAAAGTTTTGAGCATTTTAAAATTTTTGAATATTTTGATGTTTCCATGGTAACGGTGAACATTTCCAAAACTCAAAGACAGATGCATCATTGGCACATGCCATGATACATTTACATATAGTTGTATTGGGTTTGATTTGATATTTTTAGAAGAAAATGCAGCTTTAATGTGTTTTCCCATAGTGTCAATGTTAAACTTTCGCCCTGTTTCCATGACAATGGCAGACATTTTGTAATTTCTAAATAATGTCTGCACATCTAGGCATACCAGGTAACATTATCATAAAGTTTCATTCAGTTAGGTCTTATAATGAAAGATTTAGAATTTATATTTTTTTTACATTTTATTCGTTTCCATGGTAACGGTGGCCATCATGCACATCCCAAAGTGCACTGCACAACTTCTCATGGTGGGCAACATTATAGCATAGTTCCATCAAGATTGCTCCATCCAATTCCGAAAAATGGCGTGGACAAAAATAATGAAGAATAAAATAAAAATAAGAAAAAAGAACGGAACAATAACAATATGTCACCCCAACTCCGTTGAGGGTGCCATAAAACACTATAATTTGACTAACAAATAGTTGAAATGTTTAATATTTGTGTCTATCCAAAGCTTTTGAAAATCATTAAATTAATGTTGTAGTTAACATTTATTGGATATCGTCAATCCGAACGTGAAGTGTTTACTTATTTGCTTGGTTGAATTCATGCACTTTTTTGTTGATATCTTTAAATTGTTTTTGTGCAGCGACAACTAAAAATATATTTGAGCATGTACATAAAACAACATCAGTTTTGAGAGCTCACTCAGCATATCAAGTGTTAATAGACAGCCATGCATACACTAATGCTAGTCTGCTTAGTCTGTTTCTTTCTTGCTACGATCTGCCAAGGTAAGTCATTTGTTATAGAATCTGCTTCTGTCTTGCTACGATCTGTCAAGATAAGCCATTTGTTATAGAATCTGTTTCTTTTCGCTACGATCTGGCAAGGTAAGTCATTTGTTATATAATCTGTTTCTGTCTTGCTTCGATCTGTCAAGGTAAGTCATTTGTTATAGAATCTGTTTCTGTCTTGCTTCGATCTGGCAAGGTAGGTCATTTGTTATATAATCTGTTTCTGTCTTGCTTCGATCTGGCAAGGTAAGTCATTTGTTATAGAATCTGTTTCCGTCTTGCTTCGATCTGGCAAGGTAAGTCATTTGTTATAGAAACTGTTCTGTCTTGCTACGATCTGCCAAGGTAAGACATTTGTTATAGAATCTGTTTCTGTCTTGCTTCGATCTGCATGGCAAGGTAAGTCATTTGTTAAAGAATCTGTTCTGTCTTGCTACGATCTGTCAAGGTAAGTCATTTGTTAAAGAATCTGTTTCTTTCTTGCTACGATCTGTCCAGGTACGATTCTAAAATTCATTTTAGCTTCATAAAATGTTTTAATATAGGCTCCGTACCGTTTCACTGCACCAGATGCGCATTTCGAAAATGTATGTCTGTTCAGTGATGCTCGAGGTCAAATTATTGAAAATCGAAACCTAGTACAAAAGTTGAGAACATGACCAACCAAACGTACCTAAAGTCCGTATGCAAAAACAAACCACCTATAACATGGTATAATGTCATATGATATAGGGTATAAAAATATATGATTACTGTCTTTTAAATTCTTTAACCAGTTATAAACAAAAAAGTTATTTATAATTGTCTTTCATTTACCCTTGTTATTGATTTATTGATTATGATTTGCTTAACGTCTAGGAGAAAATATTCCACGCATAACAGGTCTATTATTCCTTTTACTTTTTGAGAAATAGCAGTCATTGCTACTCAAACATTTTTTCAATCATTAACATACTTAATAAGAATATCATTTCTATCGATCATCCCATTGGAAAGTCGTCAAGAAAACAGTATTATTTTATTTAGGGGGTTCACTCGATACACGCAAATTTTTATTAGTCTAAACTTCAAGGTTAATCGAGCAAATTTATTAAATAATGATTTTTACCTTTTTTTTTTACTTTACACCGAGCTCATGAGGGTCTTATATCTGATCTTATTGCTGTGTCCACAATTACGATTCTACGTATTTCACCTGTATCGATTCGGAAAATTCCATGGACTATTCCATACACCATTATGCTTAAAGGGTTTTCATATGTCATGTCAAGATAATATATGTTATTTACCGTTGTCTGCGACAAATATTTTTTCTGGTAAAGTCACTTTTTGAAAACCAATAAAATATATTTAACATATACATGTATATATATATATATATATATATATCTAACTGTGTTCATTGACCAGGATGTTAATGACAACATACACCTAAAATTCTTTTTGGTCTATCCTGTTTAACACATGACATTTCCGCGGGAAATTCTACTATTGAGACCGTAATGAATGGATTAAATTTGGATTAATGCAAATGTAATGTGAAATATATTGTTCTCTGTGTATATATTTTTGATGAATTGATGATCACATTTTCTACAACATAGTTAAACGTCAGGTTTGTACACATTTAGTCTCTACTTTAGTCTATAATCAAAACTGAAGGGATACATGACACATGTGCTGCATAATCCCACTAGTGTCAAGCTATCCAGCAATTCTCATCCTGCAATTCTCTTTATAAAAAGCTATCCTGCAATTCGTCATCCTGCAATTGCGTTTGGAAAACTACTTGAGCGACAATTTCATTTTTCTTTAAAATCATTGTTTTTGACTTTTTTGTTCGAAAACAAGATTTTTATATCCCATTAACAAAATTCTAACTTTAGTTTGCAGATTTCTAACTCATATTTACGGTTTTGTAATTAGCATTTACAATAAAAAAAAATCATGATGACGATTCAAACAAAGTATTATCTGTTAGGTCCTGGATGTGATTCGTATTAACGCATGTTTAACCGATATTTGCGATTTTCACAACTCATATTAACGATCGACTAAAAATATAGAATTTTGATGTAAATGAAAATTTTCATGGTATACCGACAATACAACTTCTATTTGAAACTTGGTCACGCACTTTCCAACCCATTGCCTCGGCAGTTCTGTATGGCTAGGGATTATAGACTCTGCTCTAATGAATAGCTAATGGATAGTACTACAGCGGGAGGGTAAATAATTTCTGGGTTAAGCATTCTTAAAGGCCGAAAATTTTGTCCGAAACATGGAAATAAAGCCAAATTCGATAAAATACGCATTGGCGACACCCACTTTTCGACTCATTGTCTCGGTAGTTCTTCATGGCTAGGGATTATAAACGCTGCCCCAATTATTAGCTATTGGATAGTACTACAACGTGAAGGTAAAGAATTTCTAGGGCTAGCATTCTTATAGGCCGAAAAAAAGGCCGTAACACGGAAAAAAGTCAAATTTAATAAAATACGCATTGGGGTCACCCACTTTCCAACCCATTGTCTCGGTTGTTCTTTATGGCTAGGGATTATAGACGCTGCCCTAATGAATAGCTATTGGATAGTTCTACAACGTGATGGTAAAGAATTTCTGGGGTAAGCATTCTTAAAGGCCGA
Organism: Mytilus coruscus; assembly: GCA_017311375.1. NCBI lineage: Eukaryota > Metazoa > Mollusca > Bivalvia > Mytilida > Mytilidae > Mytilus > Mytilus coruscus. The sequence continues at coordinate 4,798,369 of CM029604.1, read as the reverse complement.
AAATTTCGTCCGTAACACGGAAAAAAGTCAAATTTGATAAAATACGCATTGGGCATTTTCCAACCCATTGCCTCGGCTGTTCTGTATGGCTTGGGGTTATATACTCTACTCTAGTAAATAGCTACTGTATAGTACTACAGCGGAAGGGTAAAGAATTTCTGGAGTAAGCATTCTTTAAGGCCGAAAATGTCGTCCGAAACATGGAAATAATGCCAAATTGGATAAAATACGCATTGGCGACAGCCACTTTCCAACTCATTGTCTCGGTTGTTCTTTATTGCTAGGGATTATAGACGCTGCCCTAACGAATAGCTATTAGATAGTACTACAACGCGATGGTAAAGAATTTCTGGGGTAAGCATTTTAAAGGCCGAAAATTTCGTCCGTAACACGATGAAAAAGTCAAATTTGATAAAATACGCATTGGGCACTTTCAAACACATTGCGTCGGCAGTACTGTATGGCAAGGGTTATAGACTCTGCTCTAATGAATAGCTATTGGATAGTACTACAGCGGGAGGGTAAATAATTTCTGGGGTAATGCGAAAATTTCGTCCAAAACATTGAAATAAAGACTAATTCGATAAAATACGCATTGGGCACTTTCCAACCCATTGCCTAGGCAGTTTTGTATGGCTTTGGGTTATGTACTCTACTCTAGTAAATAGCTACTGTATAGTACTACAGCCGAGGGGTAAAGAATTTCTGGAGTAAGCATTCTTTAAGGCCGAAAATGTCGTCCGAAACATGGAAATAGAGCCAAATTGGATAAAATACGCATTGGCGACACCCACTTTCCAACTCATTGTCTCGGTTGTTCTTTATGGCTAGGGATTATAGACGCTGCCCTAATGAATAGCTATTGGATAGTACTACAACGCGAGGGTAAAGAATTTCTGGGGTAAGCATTTTTAAAGGCCGAAAATTTCGTCCGTAACACGGTAAAAAAAGTCAAATTTGATAAAATACGCATTGGGCACTTTCCAACCCATTGCCTCGGCAGTTCTGTATGGCTAGGGATTATAGACTCTGCTCTAATAAATAGCTATTGGATAGTACTACAGCGGGAGGGTAAAGAATTTCTGGGGTAAGCATTCTTAAAGGCCGAAAATTTCGTCTGAAACATTGAAATAAAGGCTAATTCGATAAACATAAGCTATGGGTTGAAAGTGCCCAATGCGTATTTTATTCAATTTGGCTTTTTTCCATGTTTCGGACGAAATTTTCGGTCCATGTTTAGCTATTATGTAGTACTCTATTGGGATAACAAAGAATTTCTGGGGTATCCCAATAGAGTACTACATAATAGTTATTCACTGAAGCAGAGTTTCTAATCCCTAGCCATATAGACCTACCGAGACATTGGTTGGGAAGTGGTGACTCCAGTGCATATTTTATTCAATTTGGCTTTTTTCCATGTTTCAAAGCCAAATTGTATCAAATTCGTACTGGGGTCACCACTTCCCAACCAATTGTCTCGGTAGTTTTTTATGGCTAGGGATTAGAGACTGCTTCAAAGAATATTTCTTAGATAGTACTACATCGGGATAGTAAAGAATTTCTGGGGTAAGCCTTCTTAAAGGCTGAAAATTTCGTTCGAAACATGGAAAAAAGCCAAATTGTATCAAATTTGTACTTGGGTCACCACTTCCCAACCAATTGTCTCGGTAGTTTTTTATGGCTAGGGATTATAGACGCTGCCGAAATAAATAGCTATTGGATAGTACTACAACTAAAGGGCAAAGAATTTCTGGGGTAAGCATTCCTAGAGGCCGAAAATTGCGTTCGAAACATGGAAATAAAGCCAAATTCGATAAAATACGCATTGGGTACCCACTTTCCGACCCATTGTCTCGGTAGTTTTTGATAGCTAGGGATTAAAGACGCTGCCCTAATGAATAGCTTTTAATAAGTACTACAACGTGAGGGTAAATTTCTAGGGTAAGTCTTCTTTAAGGCCGAAAATTTCGTCCGTAACACGGAAAAAAGTCAAATTTGATAAAATACGCATTGAGCACTTTCCAACCCATTGCTTTGGCAGTTTTGTATAGCTAGGGATTATAGACTCTGCTCTAATAAATAGCTATTGGATAGTACTACAGCGGAGGGTAAACAATTTCTGTGGTAAGCAATCTTAAAGGCCGAAAATTTCGTCCGTAACACGGAAAAAAAGTCAAATTTGATAAAATACGCATTAGGCACTTTCCAAACCATTGCCTCGGCAGTTCTTTATTGCTAGGGATTATAGACGCTGCCCTAATGGATAGCTATTGGATAGTACTACAACGGGAGGGTAAAGAATTTCTGGGGTAAGCATTCTTAAAGGCCGAAAATTTCGTCCGTAACACGGAAAAAAAGTCAAATTTGATAAAATACGCATTGGACACTTTCCAACTCATTGCCTCGGTAGTTCTTTATTGCTAGGGATTATAGACGCTGCCCTAATGAATAGCTATTGGATAGTACTACAACGTGAGGGTAAAGAATTTCTGGGGTAAGCATTCTTAAAGGCCGAAAATTTCGTCCGTAACACGGAAAACAGGTCAAATTTGATAAAATACGCATTTGGCAATTTCAAACTATTGCCTCGGCAGTTCTGTATGGCTAGGGTTATAGACTCTGCTCGAATTAATACAACATCCGGTTGTATACGAAAATAGGTCGAAAAAATATTCCTTGAATTTGACAGTTGTAGGTAATCAATCCTACATTTTATTGCAGTAAAACATTTCTGTTTCATAAACATATGTCTTGGGTATTTCAAATCACTATTATTTTTTTATTTGGGGTTTCTATAGAATATTTTGTAAACTTGAGGTTACATGGTTCCTAAACCTTGTACACATGTTAGATAAGGGGAGAAATTTGATTGGTTAACTTCCAGTGATGGTTATTTTCTTGTATGCAATGAAATTTTTCTATAGTACTGGACAGGATAAAACTTTACTCATGCCAAGTATTTCTTTATTTGAAACAAAGATAACTTCTGCACATTTGTTTGAAAAGTGCAAATTTAACAAAGACTAATAGGGACAATCAATAGTGGTATTACACCTATAGATAATCATATTTACCGAACTTTTTCATATTTATTTTCATTGGACAATGATGACGTCATTAAATGTTCTGCTTGGATTTGTGTGCTTGCCAACATAAAACTCTAATATCGTAAACGGTATAATCTGTTTAATTTTGTGTCCGTCATAGTATCAAATTAATATATCACTTATAAGAAGCAATTATAAAGAGAAAAAATCATCGCGAAGCTGTTTTAAAGATCTAAAATATAGTACTAAATTTATATTATAGGTCTATCGTCGTCTTCACAAACTGTATTTGCGTTTTGTGTACTTAAGCTAGGATTTATTATATGCACGACAATTTTAAAACAAGTAATCCTAGTCTTGATTGCAGTAAATGAAATATTACAAATACAACACGGACTATAAAAACCCTTAGAGTAATCTTGATCATGTTGTGTTTCTTCTTTCAGATATTATATGTAGACTTTTAGAAAGTTGGTTTGTTAGGTAAAATAAAACACTTAATGACTGTGTTGTTCAGTATAATAACACACCAATGAGTGGTTGTGCGGGTAAAAGCAAGTTTGTTGTCCCTTCGCACACCAGCAATTAACCTCGGCTGCCCTCGAGCAACTAACTGTTGGTATCTTAGGGACAACAAACTTGCTATTACCCTCACACCCAGTCAATAGGTGACTGTATAATATTATATGCAAGAACTACTTCATTGAATAAAAGTTCTTTAGTTTCTGAAATTTCAGGATTTATTTGTTGTCTGCATTATTTCTTTTTTTATACTTGTAACTCGTGCTTCTGAAGTATAAGGGGTGGGCGTATCACCACCAATGTCCATAACACCGCAAACATGCCCTTTTTTTTATTTCGAGCAGTTAACATACTGCGGCTTTCAAGTAGCTAGTTAGAATCGTATTTGGGTGGACTTTTTTTATTGTCAGAGTTTTTATAGATATTAGCTTAGCTACAGTATCTTTTCGTGATCAATTATTTGGTAATTTTTGGTTTTTGTTTAATTAATCACTTATCGTAGTTTGTTAGTTTAATTTCTTTTAACTTTATGAAATGTTTTTAATATAAGGACATGTCATAAATATAAACGAATTTACTGCAACAGTCGCGAATATCGACAATTAAAAGTCTCTTCAGTGATGTTACAAAATACCAAACACAATACAAACGTTGAAAAGACAGAAATTACCTTTTTTAAATTTTTATCCATCTGATGAATTAAGCCTTGATCTACTGATTTGTATAGCTCGTTCTAATGTTGTACTGTTATACCACTGTCCAAGGTTAAGGGAGGTTTGGGATCCCGCTAACACGTTCAACCCCGCAACATTCTGTATGTATGCGTCTGTCCCAAGTCAGGAGCTTATAGTTCAGTGGTTGTCGTTTTTAATGTGTTAGTAGATATAGGAAGATGTGGTATGAGTGCCAATGAGACAACTCTCCATCCAAATAACAATTTATAAAAGTAAACCATTATAGGTCAATGTACGGCCTTCAACACGGAGCCTTGGCTCGCACCGAACAACAAGCTATAAAGGGCCCAAAATTACTAGTGTTAAACCATTCAAACGGGAAAACCAACGGTCTAATCTATATAAAAACGAGAAACGAGAAATACGTATAAATTTCATAAACAAACGACAACTACTGTACATCAGATTCCTGACTTAGGACAGGTGCAAACATTTGCATTTACATATTTGTTTTCGTTCATTTTTTTACATAAATTAGACTGTTAGTTTTCTCATTTGAATGGTTTTACATTGTCATTTCGGGGATTTTTATAGCTGAATATGCGGTGTGGGCTTTGCTCATTGTTAAATGCCGTACGATGAGCTATAGTTATTAATTTTGTGTCATTTAGTCTGTTGTGTAGAATTGTCTTATTGGCAATCTTACCATGTCTTCCTTACATATATAAAGCTATATTATGTAAACATAAACAACATTGAGATGGTATATACCATGTACTATCAGGTATAAAAAATCGATAAAATGGTAAGATCAATATCATGTTCAAATATTTTAGTAATAAATATAAAATTGATTAAACATCTCCGAGATGGTACATGCCTTTTTGGGGAAGTTTTGAAAGGAGCAAGAAAACAAATGTTCTAATGTGAATATTTACGAATGACAAGTAATTGATGTCTGGGTTTGAAAAGGGAAAGATGAGAAGGTTGATTAGGAAAAGGAATAGCCTTGCATAAAATAGAAGTACTCAAATAATATTCTTGATAATTCTGTCAAACGAAATGCAGTAAAGAGTAATGCACAAAGTTTAAAAAAGTTTATCCGACCTAACAACATATCGCCCGACTCCTCCTCCCAATTCCCCTAAAATCGAGCGTTCTTCTTGCATTAAAATAGAAGTACTATTGGCCAATAGGACGAAATTGATAATTCTGTCAAACGGAATGCAGTAAAAAATTATGCTCAATTTAAAAAAAAAGATTACTAGTATTATCATACCTAACAACATATCGCTCGAACCGACTCCTCCACCACCCCTCCCCCCACCCCCCAAACCCTCCTGCCCCAGTTTTCCCTTTAAAATAAATTTTAATGTAATGAGTGATGTATATAAATCTCATAAATAATAAATTACTTTTTTGTAGCTTTGACAAGAATCGAAATTGATAGGTAATATTCACTTTTCTCATCAACTATAAAGCTCACATAAAAAAACACGATTACATGTAACACACAAGTACGTCTGAACCAGTGGCATTCTGTATAAATTTCAAGAGTGTTAAAGTTTAATCAAAGTATATTAATATGATTCATTTAACATCAGAATCATACTGATATAGGATATCTGTTATCCGAAATATTTGTAAATAATTACATTTATAGGTTTCTTTTTTGTTATTGGTGTTGTCTTGTACACTTTTTCAAGCGTTTATATATAGATAATAAAAAAAAAACTTTACCGTGTATATGTATGGAACGCCGTAACTGCCTTATGGTACTTCATTCTTTATCATGATGAGGTTTTCTCTATTATGATGAGGTTTTCTCTATTATGATGAGCTTTTCTTTATTATGATGAGGTTTTTCTCTATTATGATGAGCTATTTCTTTATAATGATGAGCTTTTTCTTTATTATGATGTGCATGTTTTTATTATGATGAGCTTTTTCTTTATTATGATGAGCTTTTCTCTATTAAGATGAGGTTTTTCTTTATGATGAGGTTTTTCTCTATTATGATGAGCTGTTAGAAGGAATCATGGGAAATTAAGAGAATTAAGATCAAACAAAATGAAAATGACAGAATCAGAAATGTTGAAAGTTCTTCGGAAAGTTGGCTTGCTCCATGTGCGGAAATGTTTGATAAAGAAAAATAACACCAAATATTGTCAGCATGCTTTCAAAACATGAACTGGAATATATAGGAGTTACCATTCCAGCGCATATGATGACACTGCTTCTCACTTCTGCCGCCAACTATGCTCCTCACGACTATGCATAAGATAGGAATTTCTTTACCACAAATACATAAAACCTTTACTTAATCAGTCAGGGCATTACTTAAACAAGTATAACAATTAAAATTACCTATACAAGTAATGTTGAAAACGAGGCTATTTTAAATATTACACATATAAGTAACTTTTCTGTATATTATTTTTATAGGTGTCATATAATACAGATTTTACTAGATATAACAATTTTTCATAGTTATCTGGTCATTTTCCCATGACATATTAAATCGAATCCTTCCGAAACAGTAATTAACTTTCTGACGCACTTATCTTTCATACCGACCCTTCTGGGTTTAAGATTGGTCCCTTGGGACAATTAAATTGTCATTTTCCTCCAAAATCTCGAAGGTAGACTGATATAAATAGACAGATACTTGTGAATTGATTCAGACTTGAAGTTATTTATAATTTGTAACCCAAATCAAGTACACATGTTCCTTTAACATGTTAAATAAGTTTTAATACTAATTTTATCAAAATGTATCAAATAACGCATTCGAGTAATATTTTATCATTATTTCTAAAGTAACCCTTCATCTCTATACTCCTCTCAAATATAATAAATTCTTAACTTAATGATATGAAATGATATAAAAACTCATGACAACTACATTTAGTCTATGCTTTTATTGAAATTTAAAATAACTCTATTAAGTAATTTTATTATTTTCAAAAACAAAATTACTTATATAGGTAACTTTGAAAAATTACTTGTTTAAGTAACGCCTCTGACTGATGTTAATTCTTCCATATACAGATATAAATATTAGATTTTAAAGTTTGGTTGTATCTTAAAACTTATTTCAAACTGGATACATGTAGCACATTCTCATTTTACAGAAATGTTGTTTATCGTGCCCGGAAATTTAGAAACGATCCTGGTAAACTTATTAATCATTTAAATAAACTCATTCTAAGAAGTTACCAATTCAGCACTGTAACTAGATCATTGAATATTGTTTTATTGGTATTGATATTGATTTTGTTATCAGTAAAATTTAAAGCAAACTAAATATTATTTTTATATACATATACACATTCATGGATCTGCAATCTGTCGATACCTGTATCTTGGCATAGCAAAGGTCAGTTTTTCTCCGATTTTTATTGACGTCTTTGCACTAAATCCATTGGATCTTTGATGTGTACTGATTGATAATTTAGTCTTAGATGCATGATTTCATTTATTAGTTTTCTTGTCTTTTTGTTGTAAGGATGTACAAGTATCCGGCCATGTCCGCTTGTATTTGTAGTATTTGTATGTTTATCCATCTGATGAGTTAAGCCTTTTCCACTGATTCTTATAGTTCGTTCTTATGTTGTACTGTTACACCACTGTCCCAGGTTAGGGAGGTTGGGATCCCGCTAACATGTTAAATAGCGCCACATTCTGTATGTATGTGCCTGTCCCAAGTCAGGAGCCAGTAATTCAGTTGTTGTCGTTTGTTTATGTGTTACATATTTGGTGTTTTTTTTTTTTTTTTTTTCATTTTTGTACATACATTAGGCCGTTAGTTTTCTCGTTTGAATTGTTTTACATTGTCATTTCGGGCCTTTCATAGCGGACTATGCGGTATTGGATTTGCTTATTGTTGAAGACCGTAAGGTGACCTATAGTTGTTAATTTCTGTGTCATTTGGTCTCTTGTGGAGAGTTGTCTCATTGGCAATCATACAATATTTTCTTTTTATATAGGTGTACCAGATGAGTTCTATGACGAATAACAAAACAAGACTAAAACTTGGGGAAAAACAGGCCAAGAAATAGACAATGATCATTTATAACATTGTTATTGTACGCAAAAACAATACTAATTTATGGTTAGTGTCTATGTGCCATAAGTGATTCGGTGCCGTAACGTTGTATACACGTCTGTGCAGTCGACTGGTCTTTCTCTCTTGGGTACCAGCGAAGTATATTCTAAGGATGGCATCTCTTAACTTCAATCTAAAGTTTGTACTTTAATTCATTTTCCTTTCAGTATTTCACGCAACATGCGTTCGCCACCTTCTGCTGTTGTCTGTTCTATGGTCGGATTGTTGTCTCTTTGACACATTCCCATTTCCATTCTCAATTTTATTGATGCATTCCATTCGCAGTGTCATCATATGCGCTAGAATGGTAACTCCTAGATATTCCAGTTCATGTTTTGAAAGCTTGCTGACAATATTTGGTGTTATTTTTCTTTATCAAACATTTCCGCACATGGAGCAAGCTAACTTTCCGAAGAACTTTCAACATTTCTGATTCAGCCATTTTCTTTTTGTTTGATCTTAATTCTCTTAATTTCCCATGATTCCTTCTAACAGCTCATCATAATAGAGGAAAACCTCATCATAAAGGAAAACCTCATCATAATAGAGAAAAGCTCATCATAATAAAACAAAAGCTCATCATAATAAAGAAAAAGCTCATCATAACAAGAAAAAGCTCATCATCATAGAGAAAAAGCTCATCATAATAAAGAAAAACTCATCATAATAGAGAAAAACCCATCATAATAAAGAAAAGCTCATCATAATAGAGAAAACCTCATCATGATAAAGAATGAAGTACCATAAGGCAGTTACGGCGTTCCATATTTATGTATACACATTTGTTTATATTTTAACTCTTTACCGTGTACTGTCTTTATAAGATATCTTGTATATAATATGAGATATCTTATAAACTATGTTATATAATATATTATAAACAATATAAGATATCTCATATAATTTTCTTTATAAAATATCTTATAAATTATATGAGATATCTTATAAACTATATTAGATATTTTTAAAGTTTGGATATACATGTAACTGTGTTTAGAAGTTTTCCTCGCATCATCACAATCCATCATGCTTTTTAAGATAACTAGCTTCAATTTATACATTGTTTTTAATTTACATAATGCAAGTGTGTTCCTGGCAGTTTTAACGTTTTTAAAATTGTTAAAAGTTGTAAATCAAACGTTACATCATTAGTGTACATCTGTGTTTTTGTTGAGAACTGAAATCAAACAAAAAGAAATAAATAAAAATAACACAGAAAAATAACAATAAATAAATACAAACTTATAACAAAATAAATGAACGAGCAATTTGTTTATTTTTCAGGCCTGAACAGGGACCGAGTGCTATCATGAATGCGTGTGGAAAATACTGTAAATACATACACTTTTGTCAGATGACTCAATATAGACAGTATTGTTATAGCTATAGTTATGAACAACTTTGCAGACTCGGTTGTCAATGCTGAAGTCTTAACGACTTGATTATTGTGCCAGTCGAATAGAACCTCGTCATTATTTCAAGTATAATTGATCGGTTATTTCACGAACCTTTCTTGCACAACTCTTTAATTATATATCAAATTTTCAACCGTTTGCTAGACAAATAAATTTTAAACCTATATTGTTATACGTCTGCTATACCAATTTTAAATTAGACACTCACTTGTTTCACACGACGGGTGGTATTTGCTGACCTTTGAGGTTCCCATGGGTGATAAGGAAATAGAAATATGGTCATTTTAGTCTTATTCCTCCGGCAGTAAATTATTTGCCAAAACGGGATCGTTTAGCTGTTCGATATGTATTAGTTAGCAAACACATCCGGTCAGTATTGGGACGTTAAATCCAACACAGACAAGAAAAGTGAGGCCCTTGCAACCACTCTTTGAAGGATTCGTACATGGTCTGTTGCAAGACAAAATTTCTGTCCCGACCACATATATCCCCTTTTCTAGTGGTAATTCGAATCTTGAAAGTAATCATAGGGCATACCAACTTGTAGATACGTTCTGGTACTGAAAATGCATGAACTATTTGCTACTTGAAGTTAAGCAAACGGCAACCAATCAATCTTTTAGGGTTTCTGCACACTTTTAAGCTCGGGCTGTTAAATTTTAATTTCTTTTGTGTATTTTACCTCAGTCGCCAATAGCAAATGCAGGTCTAGTAGAAACTGTTCGACCATGTCCTTCCGTCCGTCCGAAGATACATTGGAAAGAAAACTTTAAAATTCGTAAACATTTTCTTTGCATCTATTACAGAGAATGAATTTATGTTCGGCCTGTAGCTTGATAATGCTTTATTGTAATGTACGCAATATTTGTTTCATGTCTGTCTTGTTTTACTGACGTCATTTTGTCGGGCTGTTCAATATAGTTTTATAAGAATTTCTGTGTCATTTTGGTCTCTTGTGGACAGTTGTCTCATTGGCAATCATACCACATCTTCTTTTTATATATATAGTAAGTAATTTTAGATCTTCCGTGCTGCCACTTCCTGTTTGCTGAAAGTTTGAAATTTACAACACTCATGGTACATGGAAAATTTTCTGGATTATTTTCTTGGCATCAATTGATGCAATAATTATGGGGAGAACAATTTGATATTTGGTATGAGCTTTTCATAATGTTAAGTTGTGGCGTGTGAGCAAATATTTAATCTGTAATGTAGCCACTTCCTGTTTGCCAATAGTTTGAAATTTAAAACTCTCATTGTACATTTACATGTAAAATGATTGTCAAATTTTACTTGCTTGAATAAAAGGGAATGATTTATATTTTTCACCAGTTATGCTTCAGTAATAAACATGTTTACTTCAATTGCATGCAGCGACACTAGTGAAGACCTAGTATTGATCAGCTTAATTTTAGCCATGGTACTGGCTGTCAATCTTCGACTTGTAACTTCGATTGCTCCCATAGCTACTTTGGGATAATACAATGGTTTAGCCTTTCCCTCTTTCCAAAATCCGTCAATTTTGTTGTCTATTCATTTCTATTACTTTTGCGTTTTCTTTTATACGAACATTAACATACTTCAAATAACTAAGTCTTGTGTATGCTATTTACTATCAATTCCAAGTAACTGATAAAGTATATAGAGAGCAAAATTGATTCGTTCTGCTGACAGACGTCGAATGTCATTAAAAGTGACAACTGTTTAAAAGAGAAATGATAACGGAAACGAGTCCTGCGCACTCATCTCATGAGGTCCTTAATTTAATTATGTGCTTTCTATTTTGTTGATAATTTTATAAACAAGAATCGATTTATAATAACGAATTCCATTTTTATAGTCAAAATTTGTATAGTCGTTTATTTCTTTATTCTTAATTTTCTAAAGTCAATTTTGTATTATTTATATTTTTGCCCAGTATTCTCTTTCTCTACATTTTGGCAAATTATTCTCTATTCTTTATATTTTAGAACAAATTTATTCTCGATTCCTTATTTTTGCCCTATTTTTCTCTATTCTTCATTTAGTTTTTTTTCCGTTTATTCTGCCAATTTTGCCTATTGTTGATCATTGTACTCTGTTCTGAAAACTCTATCTAGACCCTCCTATTTAGCCTCGACTTATAACAGCACGTATATTTCCACTGTTTTGTTTGTTTTAAACTGAAAAGGGGACGCAAAATTATGCAACTGCCCCTCTGCCACAACCCACAGGGTCTGCCTATGATATTACCATTTTGGAATTTTGAAAATGGAAATTCCCAACCAAAAGTACAAATCGATTGAAACTGTGTCGCAACGTGAAAACATTGTTAGAATTGCGGTCATGAAGTATCTCTCTCATTGAAAAGGTAACAATTTCAAATGAGTATACTTTAATTTGTTTTCAAACACTTCAAGTGACGGTTCAAAGTTGCACGATTGATGACGTGTTTTGACGGATGTTTGTGGCCATGCACACCTTTATTATGTGTATGAACATCCTACAAAACATCAAAGTTGTACCTTCAAAACTGTAGGAGAAGATCGCCGGACAAACAATGCATCTTATGGACGAACAGACGGACGGACAGGGTATAATTAATACCCCTATTTTGTTACGGGGCTTAAAATTACCCAGACGCTTACGCACACACTTAAATATATACATATACACGTACTATATATAGTCTACATGTGCTTGCGTGTTTAAGGTTTTCAGTTGTCTTTTCAAAATAACACCTACCTATCTCAACCTCTCTTGGTGTAATGAACCAGAATAAGCAAATCTAGAGAGTTTCGAATGTATTTCTCTGTTCCGCGTTTGCATTTGGTGTAAGTCTTTGCATTTGAATTCACACGCAGATTATAACAATCATAATATTCGGGTCCCGGAGATTATTCTTGGTTTAGTTTATAAAAGCCGAAGATTTTATTATTGATAATAATCAGTGGGCTCTTCATTAAAAACCGAAGATTTTAGAATATAATAATCGGCGGTGAATTTTAAAAGCCGAAGATTTTGGAAGCCGAAGAGTTTAAAAGCCGTAGATTTTGAAAAGCCGCAAGATTTTGAAAAGCCGGAGATTTTGAAAAGCCGAAAATTTTTAAAAGCCATAGATTTTGAAAAGCCGAAGATTTTGAAAAGCCAAAGATTTTAGAATTTATAATAATCGGCGGGATTGTAAAAGCCGAAGATTTATTTGTATCCATGTATTTTAAAAGAAAATATTAATAATCGGGGGTTCACTGTGGCTATCCATAAATGATTTCTGAAATTTTGTAACAGCGAATTTTATTTGAAAAGGATGCGAATTTTCATGCCAGGACAAATTTACTGGATACTGGTCTGATGATACCCTCGGGGACTAACGGTCCATCAGCAGAGGCATCAACCTACTGGTAGTAAGAACATGAACGGTACCATTATTTCCGGCACAAGATGCGCATTTCGACAATAAATGTTACTTCAGTGATGCTCAATGCCAAATATTTAAAAATCAAATGTTATTAAAAAGTTGAACAGCTATAATCCAAAAGGACAAAAGTAAAGCCAAGCGGGCAAGAATCTAAGATTTTCATGAGGGAGATATATTCCTTGATTAAATCTAATTTAGGCCGTACCGGAAGATGACTTACAGTTACCATGCATGGTTACTTACATCCATGTCAGCAGTTTGTTCTCTGATGGTTAAAGTTCTCTCATTGGCAATTATACTATAATTAAAACCATGTTGATTATTGTTTAAGGCAACACAACTTGTGTATACATTTATTAGATGTGTAATAAATATTCAAATAGATATAAACTAGTACAGCAAACTTAAATAAGATGACACATCGGGAAAGGTCACACTATGTAGCTTCAACCAAAAATGTGTTTTATTTATCCATATCAAGTATACCATGGATTGAATTTCACAAAGAACATTTATAATCTTTGTAAATGGAAAAAAAAAGCTAGCGATTTAAATATGTTAGGTACAAACTCTATACGTTTATCTTTATCACATGGCTTCGAGTTTGAAAGATGTTTTTGGTAAGTATGTACACAGAGTGAACAAGGCGGCGGAATTATATTTTGGAAAATCTCACCAGCACTAGGAGAAAGCGGCTGTTCGTAACTTCCGTTACGTACGGCCCAATATAACAGATGACAGTACCGATAAGATTTTATATTTCCAGAATCATCCAGAATTCCCAAAGAATAATTTTATCTTATTACTTTTTTTATTTCTAGACACCTATTAGGAGGACAATGTTTGCCATCCGTATTATCTGTCTGATCTCTATTAGGTGCTCTGTTTTTATTCAGTAAAATGTATATTTTTACTTGTCAAATAAAGTTGCAATACAACAATTCGATGCGTACAGTAGAACTTACAATTTCATATTTTTTAATTTTAGGCCACACCAATTTATTTTCTTGTTCTACGGATTTTCCACTCCAAAAATTGGGGCGAGCAAGCGATTTGAAAATGTTAATTAAAAAAATACTTTGCAAATTTATGAGGCGAGGCTTGAAAAGTAAAGATGAGCGATTATAATTTTTTTTTGTAAACATAAAATCATAGGTTCTGACAATATCAATTAAAAGAAGATGATATTAAACTTGAATTACCACTTGTGTTTTGATATTTCTTTACTTTATCAACTGCCAAATACTTTTTGCCTCTTAAACATGACATGTAATGCCCACTTTTAATTGCGCACATTTATGACTCTTCTATAAGGAGCAACATTTGACATGAAGGTTGGGGAGGGGTTATGATTTTTGTCTTATACTAAATATTACTAAGCATACGACCAAGAGCTATAGGAACATAATGGAAAACATATACTGAATTTGTTTATAAAGTAATTAGTGTTTGCTAACATTTTTTTTTTTTGTTTTGAGGAGGAAATTTCGAAAATTCTGTTTTAAATCCTAGGGTTGTAGGAACAGCTTCTGATGCATCATATTATATTGAACTTGAAAAATTGAATATATTTCAACTGCTTTAATTGATCTCCATTGAATTGCCATATGATAGATGTATTTCCTCCTTCACAGGACATGACGTATAACTAGCAACACGGCGGGTGTCTTGCAAGAAGCAGGAACTGCTAATCCTTCAATAACACCTGTGTTCACCTTCAGTTTTGTGGAGGTTACAACTATTATACCGTTAGTTTTCTCGTTTGAATTGTTTTACATTGTCATTTCGGGGCCTTTTATAGCTGATTGTACGGTATGGGCTTTGCTCATTGTTGAAGGCCGTACGGAGACCTATAGTTGTTAATTTCTGTGTTATTTTGGTCTCTTGTGGAGAGTTGTCTCATTGGCAATCATACCACATCTTCTTTTTTATATTTGGTGTGTGTACATATACTACTTTTTGTGTTATATGTTGGTTGTCTGTATTGTATATCAGTCGTTTTGGTGTTCTCATTTTTGTTCTTTGTCTTTTGGTACTTTGAATACAAATAGTTTAAGATGTGGTATGGGTGCCAATTAGTTGACCAGTTGCAAGTCCGACCTTATCCGACCTGCCTTCACTTACAAATATCAGTCACAATAATCCTTTATTAATATTCTACAAATATATTTGTAGAGACTACCTACTAAAATAATCAGTGAAATATTTGACACTGGACGTTATGCAAATCAATGTGTTGTTAGTTTTGTCTGTCTTATCTGTTTTTAGTTTATTTTATTGGTCAAAATCAAGCGTTATGTTTTCTCGTTTTACATTTGTAATATCGGTATACGATATTGATTTTTCAAATGGTTTCAGGCCGTTCCGAAAGTTGACTTATAGTTGCTTGCATCCTCGGTTATATCCATGTCATTAGTTTGGACTCTGATGGTTAGTTCTCTCATTGGCCATTATACTATGATTCAAAGCATGTTGAATATTGTTTAACAGCTGTTAAGGCATCACAAATTTTATATTCATGACATAGATTTATGATTAACATGATAAATATTCAGACAAATAGTTTCCTAGACTAAGTACAGCTAGCTTAGGACGATACATCGCGTACGTGCCAATTCACCACGAAAGGTCACACTATGTAGCTTCAACCAAAAATGTGTTTTTCAATCCATATCAATTTAGGATACACTATATTTAATTTCACAAAAGTTATTTTATAATCTCAAGTGGAAAAACCTCAGCGATTTAAATATGCAAGGAAGAAACTCTATAATATTAATTATCTTTATCACATGACTTCGAGTTTGAAAGACTGTTTTGGTAAGTATATACACGTAAATTATAATTATTCGTTTCATATGGAGTGAATTAGGCGGCAGAATGAATTATATTTTGGAAAACCTCACCAGATTTTCATCAACATATGTCAGTTAAAACACTAAAAGGTAAAAAAACAGTTTAATGTAGGAATAAAATAATGTAAATTGTCGGCTTGTCGTATTGATCCTAGATAATGACTTACCTAAAAGACACGTACAACACATGTTTTATTTATAGATTTAATATCTATTTTTAAATATAGTCTTTTCTTCTTCTTCTTCTTTAAGTTTCCGCAATCCATCATAATATGGATGACGATGTGCCGTGCATGCGTGGGTAAAATTTACAATTATTTACATTTACATCAAAAATTTAATAAAAAATAATAACTTGTTTTGATTTCCACTAGCTGTACATATAAGCTCGCATATAAGATAACACTATTTACAAGGTGTTCGTAACAATTACATGGTGTAGTATTAGTTGAGAACTATGGAAAGCCAACGGGTCAAAATTCTTACTTCATACATGTAACTTGTCAATTTGTAACTTGTAACTGTGTGATTCGTCAATTTGTATATTGATGTTTTGTAACTTGTCGATTCGTTAAATGTCGATTTGTAAATTGTCAATTTGTATATTGATGTTTTGTAACTTGTCGATTCGTAAATTGTCAATTTGTATATTGATGTTTTGTAACTTGTCGATTCGTAAATTGTCAATTTGTATATTGATGTTTTGTAACTTGTCGATTCGTAAATTGTCAATTTGTATATTGATGTTTTGTAACTTGTCGATTCGTAAAATGTCAATTTGTATATTGATGTTTTGTAACTTGTAACATGTCGATTCGTTAAATGTCAATGTGTGAAATGTCGATGTCGTTGTATTATGCTAACGATCATTATGACGACAGATGGCGCTCGATTTCTTCTTTGGTGTAAGCCGTCGGGCGAGATGGCGAGATCTTTACCTGACAAGTCAAAGGGATAGGGCGTCACTTTGGTTAAAAGTGGGTGTATTATGGGTGGTTGAGATATTAAAAAAAATGTTTAACCCGCCGCATTTTTGCGCCTGTCCGGAGCCACTGGCCTTTGTTAGTCTTGTATGATTTTTAATTTTAGTTTCTTGTGTATAATTGGGAGTTTAGTATGACGTCCATTATCAATGAACTAGTATGTATACATATTTGTGTATGGGCCAGCTGAAGGACTCCTCTGGGTGCGGGAGTTTCTCGCTGCATTGGTGGTCTTTGGTGACCTTTGGCTGTTGTCTGCTCTGTGGTCGGGTTGTTGTCTCTTTGACACATTCCTCATTTCCATTCTCAATTTTATGTGACGCGTGTAATAAAAATAAACAGTTTCATGGTTTTACGATCATGGTCATTAACAAAATATCTAGTACCATGATCGTTCTATATATGTATCTGTATCTATAGGAAAACGTTGTGAATACAAATACTGGCTTAAATACAACGGTAGAGAGCGCCGTCGATGTATAATCATTGACGATGCACGAGAGCAGTTTCTGAAGGGCTGTCAACGCTCGGTGTGCGCACTACAGTTTCTTCAAGGTGGTTCCATTCGAATACTGTTTTACGAAAAAAAGTTAGAATATTGTGGTATTTTGCTCGTTGAGATCTCAAAACACTGTGTGTAGTTTTGATCTGCATGTTTTTTCCCAACATTTCTTGACTGATAATTGTTAAATCGGGCCCTTGGCAGCAATTCAGTGTTCTTTTGGACGAGCTTTTTTTTTTAATTGTCTGGTTCTTTAACATTGAGACCACCTCGTACAGAAATATTAGCGTCTTGTTTGTATGTCTTGTCAGTTTGGTGATCGTGTTTGAGACGCAACCAACTTCTCTGGATTTGTAGTCTCCGGTTATAAATCTTGAAGGTTGTCGCTGTATTCTTTCAAGCTTATTGATGTTTGTAGATTGTACTGGTCCCATACTATTGACCATATGATATCCTATTGTTGACCTGACCATTGAAATATATGCGGTTTTCTTGCATTCCGAAGGACAATATCTCAAATTTCTTATCAAGAATCCTAGTGTTAATTTTGCCTTCTTGGCTACGTTGGAAATATTGGTAGTCCATTTTAGGTCCTCGTTTAGTTTTCTGGTTCCTTTAGATTTTATTACAAAATAGTGCATATTCAATACAGTTTTGATATATAGTATACATTAACTAAGTGACTCATTTAAAATATTTTTCATTCAGTTTGTTTTGCAAAGTTCACAGTCATATGATATTATCTTCATTACTCAGGAGCCAAATAGATGAAGATTGTTCGTCCATTTGCTTCTTGTATCAAAACATCATTAGATAATTACATTCTTTTCTGAAATTTTCATATTGAGATTATAATATTAAGGAATAATGGGTGTCAAACCATTTCTCCCATTATACATTTAGTCCAAAATTTGCGACCCAGTAGTGTAACAATATTAGTATGAATTTTCCAGCACCTTCTAATATTTCATGTATTTAGTCTTATTTTGACCCGGACAAATATTAAATAGAAATTTCCTGGCAATTCACAGAATATATTTGCGAAGTTGATAAGGAAGCTGTTCTCTGAAGGCTTCAATTGTGGTGCATTGGACAGCAGTTCCAGTTTTCTGTACGACATATGACCAAGGGTTACACAGTTCAAAATCTGTACACAAGTTCAGACAAAATCTGTTTCACACGGTAAAACTCTATTGTATCTGCCGGTAATAATACGGTTTGGTACATTTTATAATCAATTACTACTTGTATACAAGAGGGTCTTGATGTAGTTTAGCCCCAGTCCCACTAGACCACGATCGCACCACGCTCACCGCGATCTAAAATAAATTCAGATCGTGGTGAGGTCGCGGTATGAGCGGCATGAAAATGTAAATTTTCGTTGCTTTCACGATGCTACTACGTCCTCATTACGCTTCTACAACGATCCCGCTACGATTATACCACGTTCTCATCGCGCTTATTCTGCGACCTCACTACGCTTATCAAGATCTTTCTACGCTCATCACGTTCTCACTACGACCATACCACGAGTTATCCGATTGCAACACGATCTTACCACGCTTCTACTGCGATTATAGCACGTTCTTACCACGATTATACTACGTGCATACCGATCTTACTACGTTCTCAGCAATAACGTCAACATCGTGTTCCAAATCAATACAGTTCCATTCCTTCTATTTCTGATTAATACGTAGATTTCTCGGAAACAATACAGTCATGCCACCAAAATCTACTAGAACACGTGGGCGTGGTGGTAGGGGTTGATGTAGAGGCAGAGGGAGCTCTGATAGTAACGAATCCTGATCCAGCAGAGATGTCGGACCGACCAATCCAACCTGAATTACAACCTATTGCTGGTCCATCAAGCTCAAATGACGATATTTTAGTGAACGATAGCAGAGATGACACAGATGTGTGAAGCATGGTTGAGCCTTAGAGAAAATGGACAAGAAGTCCTTATTAAATTCAGACAAACAAAATCTGGAGAGATTTAATATATTTTATGTGAAAATGACAATGAGAATGATGGTCGTAGTTTGAACGTAGTCAGGTCGTAAGAAGAGCGCGATGAGGGCGGCAAGGGCGTGCTAGAATCGTACTATGGTCTTGAACAGCGTGGTGTAAACGTGGTATAGTCGTAGTGGAAGCGTAGTTGGGTCGCGGTGAGAACGTGATGGTCGTAGTGAGGTCGTAATAACGTCGCTGTGACATCGTAGCGCAGTCTCTCCGAATAGAATCACGCTTTCGCTACGCTCTCGCTACGATGATACAGCGATCTTACCACGACCTTAGTGCGCTATCACTACGCTTTTACTACGACCTGATTTCGCCACATCCGCACCACGATTGTCTTGAACATGTTCAAAGTTGGCCACGCTCATCACGATCTTGAAGACCTCACCACGACCGTGATACGACCGTACTGCGATACACACGATCGTACTACGATCGTCAAAATTTTCATTTTTTCACAGATGGTAGTGCGATCGTGGCCTAGTAGGACTGCGGTATTACAAAATAAAGAATAGTGGGTAAAATATGCAGAACAAATGGCAAAAAGAAAAAAAGAGAAAATACTGCTAAAAAATAGAAAATAAAGAATAATGAAGTGCTAAATTATAAAGCATAGAGAAAATGGACAAAAGCAATTAAAATAAAGAAATAATACAGAAAATTACATAGAAAATTAAAGAATACTGAAATGAAGAAAGATATATTAACACCAATTTGAACAATCATAGTTTACAATAAAAGTTAATGTTGTCTTCTCTTTCTTTAATAAAGTTTTAACAAAATTTAGAAGTCCCTACTGGTATAGACGGGTCAGATTTACGTCATATCAATCTCTGGTGGAATATAAACTTGTCTCATTGGTCATCGGTGCAACGTGTGTTATCACATAATATCAGGAACATGCAATCGCATTGTTATCATTTAAAAGAATACCTTCAAAGATGAATTAAATCCCCACACACACACACACAGAGAGCAGCAAATCAAATTGAAAAAGAAAACTATGTTTTCCTGCTGTACCGTCATCATACCTACACTACGGAAGTAAAAAACGGATAACTCAGATTTGTAGTACGCATCAAATACTGTAAATGATGCTACTTAAATAGTACAATAGTTTGGAAATACTTTAATATTAGAACTTTTATAATTATAGAGGTATGTTTTCAAAGTTTTATTATTAAAAAGTGCACGTTCAGAAGTAGCATAATTATATTTTCAAACTTTAAAGTTTTATTATTAAAAAGTACAGGTGCAGAAGTTGTGTTTATATTTTTATTGGTATTATTTTTATAACAGGGTCGTTATAGAGCAAATGGCCGCTCCACCCGTAGGTCGATACAAAATAGGTACGTAAATGTAGGTAGTTATAGAGAAACATGGCCGCTCCACCAGTAGGTCGATACAAAATAGGTACGTAAAGTTGGTCGTTATAGAGAAACATGGCCGCCCTCCAGTAGGTCGATATAAAAATAGGTACGTAAATGTATGTTGTTATAGAGAAACATGGCCGCTCAACCAGTAGGTCAATATGAAATAGTTACATGTACGTAAATGTATGTCGTTATTGAGAAACATGGTTGCTCCGTCAGTAGGCCGATATAAAATAGGTACATAAATGAAGGTCGTCATCGAGAAACACGGCCGGTCCACCAGTAGATCAATACAAAATAGGTACGTAAATGTGGTTTCTTATAGAAACATGGTCGCTCCACCAGTAGGTCGATAAAAATAGGTACGTAAATGTATGTTGTTATAGAGAAACGTGGCCGCTCCACCAGTAGGCCAATATGAAAAGTAACATGTACGTAAATGTATGTCGTTATAGAGAAACATGGTCGCTCCATCAGTACATGTAGACCGATATGAAATAGGTACGTAAATGTAGGCTGTTATAGAGAAACATGGCCGCTTCACCAGTAGGTCGATATAAAATAGGTACGTAAATGTAGGTCGTCATAGAGAAACATGTCCGCTCCACAAGTAGAGCAATACAAAATAGGTACGTAAATGTAGGCTGTTATAGAGAAACATGGCCGCTTCACCAGTAGGTTGATATGAAATAGGTACGTAAATGTAGGCCGGCGCCGTTATAGAGAAAGATGACCACTCCACCAGAAGGACGATATAAAATAGGTACGTAAATGTAGGTCATAATCGAGAAACATATGCTCTCCATGAGTAGGTTGATATGAAATAAGTACGTAAATGTAGGCTGTTCAGAAACATGGCCGCTTCACCAGTAGGTCGATATAAAATAGGTACGTAAATGTAGGTCTTTATAGAGAAACATGGCTGCTCCACAATAAGAACGATATAAAACAAGCACGTAATTGTAAGTCGTTATAGAAAACATGACCGCTCCACCAGAAGGACGATATAAAATAGGTACATAAATGTAGGTCATAACATTATATGATACAATATACCACTAAAAGAAGATGTGGTTATGATTTCCAACAAGAAAACTCTTCACAAGAGAACAAATGACCCAGAAATTAACAACTGCAGGTCACCGTAAAACCTTCAACAATGAACAAAGCCTATACCGCATAGTCATGCAGCTATAAAAGGCCCCGAAATGACAAATGCAAAATAATTCAAACGAGAAAACTAATGGCATAATATATGCACACAAATGCTCGAAAAACAAATATGTAACACATCTACAAACGACAACCCTGAATTACAGGCTTCTGGCTTGGGACAGACACAAACACAGAATGTGGCATGTAAAACATCTTAGCGATGCACATAACCAATTATATAGAAGTGCAAAAGAAAAGCGAAGTATTTTCTTCAAAAATATACACTTGCAAATTGATATTTACCTTCAAAATTACCATGCAGACGCAGCAACTAAGCAACAAATTTGAAAAGAATAACTGTATTAATTATCAGTAAGTCTACCATATTACACCAAGAACACAGACTTACAGGAAAAAATCATAAACTCTTGATGCCAGTCTTATTAGTTTTGTGTTCGTTCTTATTTTTATATTTTGATTGTAATTGCCCGTTTCAACAACTCAAACTGTGGTGCTGAATGTACATCTTTTCTGTTCTGTGCCATGAAGTTTTTACTAGTGTGTGTGCTCTCAAACATTTTATAATCATTGAATGTCTATAACACATTGGAACACCTTTGCCGAGGTTTGCCGATTACATGGCAACGGAAATCTGTATCACACGATTTTTTTAGGCCAAGGTCAACAAGAATGACCTTTAATTGAGTCACTCCTTGAAGATCATTTCGTTATATATTTAATATTGTTAATCGAAATTATATAAAGATACATTTGAATAAAATACAATTATTGCGTTATTATTCAGGACCAATAACAGAGAAAGACACACTGATTGAGTATGCCATGACACCAAGACACACGGTAAAACCTTTCAAGTAGGAGATGCTATTCAACATTTAGCACCAGGATCAGAGGACAGCAGCATCTTACCTGACCTCCGGGAGGTCTTGCCACTTATACAGGAGATGCCGGTTTATGAGGATGATGTATTTATAATTGCATCTGCTAAAACAGGTAATTTATAATTAGAAATTACTTGATTGGAAAGTAATATATCTTGCGTTCTTTCTGTGACGTAAAATTCAAAATGAAGTGTAAAAACTACAAATTTCAGGAAATAATAGCCTTTGTTAGTCTTGTATGTTTATCTAATTTTGGTTAAATTGTATGTTTCGAAGTTGAGTGTGGCGTCTATTTCGTTGAACTAGTATACATTATTGTTTAGAGGCCAGCTTAAGCTTGCCTGCGTTTGCTGGAATTTTTACTGCGTTGAAGACCCATTGATGGACTTCAGCTGATTTCAACTTTTGTCGCCGGTTTGTTGTCTCTTTGACACATTCCTTGTTTCCGTTATAATTCTATTCTAGGTTGCATTTCTATAAATATTGACAATGCATTTTCCCATAGGAACTCCCTTTACGGCTAAAACTGAACCACTTTTTTATGAAGTTTTGAAAAAATCATATCCTAGAATGGAAAGTTCATATGCATGGCCTGACTACTATTTTTTCAAAGGTCAAAATATAGGGCTGTGCGGCATATTTTCAACGTTTATATGCCCCGAACTTCTAAGAGTTTAAACTAACACTAAATTTCTTAACTAACCCTACCTCGACTGTAGGGTAACCACAGATTTTAATATAAACAATATTCACATGTATATTTACTGGTTACATTCCCTAGTTATATCTCTATGAGATGCAACCTACAGATCAGAACTGGGAACCAGTATGTAAACAAAATTAATTATCTATGAATATTCATAATCTCCCGAAAGAGGCGTGGTTTGAGAAACAGCTGTATTTACAAAGTGCAACCTATACAAACATTTATTCAAATAGAAAACTCTCTAAAACACTTTTCCTCACATAAATACTCACTTATCAGAATTATAGCCTTAAGGAAATCACTGCATATACTCTGAGTTTTCTTTTACTGTACATTTTATACCCCTCCCTGTTTCAATTTTTAGAGAATTTGAAAACAAGACTTTAATTATTGCCAGCTTACCCTATTTGCATGTTTTCTGACATAAAATGCCTAGAACTAGTTTAAAACTGTTCTGATAACATATTGAAAGCATTTTAGAATACTGTAAATGTAATGTTTAGCAGTCAATCATTCCAACATTCAAGATTATATAAATTATCCGATCCTACACCTGTCTCCAGTCCACATCTTACTGTATGCCTATTTGTCAATAAAAATTCACATTTTCTGCATCAAATGGTCAGTGTAGAATTCTTGAAGAATATATGAACTAGAAGTGTTAAAACAAAGCCATATTTGCAATAGTTGTATGTATGCAGATACCAGTCTGATGTATAAATTCACTTAAAATGTTAAAGAGATGACTTCTAACATCTGATTTTTGCATAACTTCCAAGCACAATTATTGGTTTCTATATAAAATCATACAATCATAGCATTTAAAAGTTAAATTATTTGTTTTATGACCCAGGGGTAGGCAATTTTCTCTGTTTTTTCCCTGGGGCCTCAAATTTCCTAAATTGTTCTGCTGTTTCTAGCAATATGGAATATTTAGTACATACATATTCAGGATAGAACACACTATTGTTAGTTTTGCTGAGATATTTTTATATTTCTAGGTTGTATTTTTATGCCGCGGTGACAAAAAGCAGATTTAGGTGTTACGGCTTACTTTTGGGTTATCGACAGGACAAAACACCCCACTAATAATATTCAGGAAGTATCTATGAGTTTCAATGACTGCGAAGAGTAAATAAAAGCACTTCTAAACAATTTAACTTACAAATATGCATATATTATGAATTTATTTTGCATTCAGGCCTTTAAGTAAACTATGCATACTGTAAACTGTGAATTTATGCTGAGTCATCATATTTAAGGCCCAGGATTTTATTAATCTTCATGAAATATTTATAAAACTTCATATTTGAGTTAATTTCATTAAAATTTGTGAGATAAACCAAATTTGGTTAAATTCTGTATGTTCTCTTATTTCACCCAATATATATGTTGCATTTCTGTAAATATTGACAATGCATTTTCCCATAGGAACTCCCTTTACGGCTAAAACTGAACCACTTTTTATGAAGTTTTAAAAAAATCATATCCTAGAATGGAAAGTTCATATGCACTACTATTTTTTCAAAGGTCAAAATATAGGGCTGTGCGGCATATTTTCAACGTTTATATGCCCCGAACTTCCAAGAGATTAAACTAACACTAAATTTCTTAACTAACCCTACCTCGACTGTAGGGTAACCACAGATTTTAATATAAACAATATTCACATGTAAATTTACTGGTAACATTCCCAAGTTATGTCTCTATGAGATGCAACCTACAGATCAGAACTGGGAACCAGTATGTAAACAAAATTAGTTATCTATGAATATTCTAAATCTCTCAAAAGAGGCGTGGTTTGAGAAACAGCTGTATTTACAAAGTGCAACCTCTATCGATAACGCAGCATCCTAAAGATACACGCAACTTATAGAAATAATTACCCACGCTACCTCTCTACGAAAAATTTCTATAGTAGAAATGATGTTACTGAAAAACAGAAAAAAAAATATGGGTTATAGGTAAAGTAAAGCATGTAGGTGACGTATTTCCAGTCGGAAGTACCTCAGTCATCTAGATGTTTTATTTTAATTGCGAAGTCTGGACTGGTAAGGAAAGTAATATCACAGTAATATCACAATAAAACAGCCTGAGGAAGTTCTACAGACTTCAGCAAAAGCCAGGTTTTAATCCCCATTTGTTTATCTATTTTTGCTGATTCTTACCAATACCAAGATACATGTATAGTCGAAGGACAAAAAAACAACACATATTAGATGTATGTCTCATGAAAATTGTTGCGCATGCAAGATTAAGGCGTGCTGTTTAGTTTGTCGCCTTTGTTGGTTTCAGCTATTGTTAAAGTTTATGATCACATTTTCTATGACACAGGCAAAATGTATATTATGTTGTTAACAGTGATTGAAACATAAGATGTATTCCATGTTTACATTTATGTAGACATGATCGCATTGTATTCTTACTCTTGACAGGAACTCATTGGACATGGGAGATTGTTAACATGCTAATGAAAGGTAAAACAGACTACGAGAAGATGTCAAAAGCTAGAAGACAGCTAGAGTTTCATTATCCTGACGAATTCAAAGACATGTCGAGGCCACGTGTCTTCAATACGCATCTTCTTTTACATCATATTCCTAAGCAGGCTATTGAAAAGAAGTGTAAAGTTATTGTGGTTCAGAGAAACCCAAAAGATACAGTTGTGTCTTTGTTTTACCACATGAAGGCTTCTGGGGCGTTTGATGCTGAAACTACATTTAGCGAATTCCTGTCAGCATGGTTGAAGCTAGGTGAGAACTTTGTCTATATGTTTATCGATTGAATATTGGCGGAATGATACTGTAAACTATATTAAGACCACTTGGCTACTTCCAGGGCCCAGTAATTTTAGAAAACAAACAACGAAAATCTGTAACTGTGCCATGTGGTTACTTAATATGTCATTTCAGTTAATGGTCATTGTCTTTTAATCTTGAGATTTTCTTAGAAACAGATAAAAATGTGGTAAGACACAATGGCAACTTTTACTTTTAACAACTTTTCTTCAAAGCAGATGTGATCCATGAACATGTTTACCAACTCAAGATAGTGTCCTTAAATAGCAATATTGAGCGCAAATTATACAGTTTTAATGTTTTCAGTAAGATACATTTGAGATACGAGGCATTTAAGAATCTACTTATTGATTATGTCTTATCTCCGAAATAGATTTCAACGAGGTACCACGACAGATGACATTATTGGAGTCGGAACTGACCTACTCCTTTTGGTGCACCTAAGCATAACTTCATGTTTATGTCGAGACACGTGCTGTTGAATTTTGATTTTATTCCTATAGCTACCTAGGAGCATTATGTTTTTGTCT
Organism: Mytilus coruscus; assembly: GCA_017311375.1. Classification (NCBI taxonomy): domain Eukaryota; kingdom Metazoa; phylum Mollusca; class Bivalvia; order Mytilida; family Mytilidae; genus Mytilus; species Mytilus coruscus. The sequence continues at coordinate 4,771,383 of CM029604.1, read as the reverse complement.
GTGCGTCCGTTACTGCGTCATTCCGTCCGTTCGTCCGTCTGTCCCCTTTAGGTTAGAGTTGTTGGTCAAGGTAGTATTTGATGAAGTTGGATTCCCATCAACTTGAAACTGAGTACACATGTTTCTTATGATATGATCTTTCTAAATATGATGCCAAATAAGAGTTTTGATCCCCAATTTAACGGTCTGCTGAACTTAGAAAATGTTAGTGCAGTGGGGCATCCGTGTACTATGGACACATGCTTGTTTCTTGTAGTGTTTTGTGGACTATTACGTTAGAATGTCCTGCCTCAGTCTTTTTAACTTTTATTTTTTGTTTACCCTTGGTATCTTTTGACATTCAATGCAATACTCAAGCTTGTTTTTAATAAAACCAATTTCAGATAAAGACACAAACCACAACTGGTTCTATTATACTAAGAAACTGCAAGAAATGTTATATGACCAGACCGATTTACCCATACACAACGTGTACTACGAAGATATGAAATCTGTAAGACATTTTGAATACACGTTTTTACAGGTTGATAAGTTGATATAAAATACAAAACTCAACAAGTCGTTGGCATTTCTTTGTTAATGAATTGTATCCTTCTGTTTATTGGCTGAGCGTGAGTGGTTCTATCTCTGAAAGTTTTCTGAGGAATATTATTTTACACTATAGGATTAATTTGAATCTATAACAATACATTTGTAGGAAAAAAACCTGCAAATAAACTCATCATAGATACCGGGATTGAAATTTTATATTTACGCCAGACGCACGTTTCGTCTACAAAAGACTCATCAGTGACTCTCGAATCAAAAATGTTACAAAGACCAAATAAAGTACGAAGTTGAAGAGCATTGAGGTCCAAAAATTCTTGAAAGTTTTACAAATACAGCTAAGGTAATCTACTCCTGAGGTAGAAAAGCCTTAGTATTTCAAAATATCTTATTATCATTCAAATGAATGTTTTGTGTTTATTATAAAATTTAACGATGAAATAAATATTTTTAACGTGGAGTTATCGCCGCCATCTTGTTTACGTTGGTTACAAAAGTAGTTCGGTCAACGTAGTTAATCGAAAGAGAAAAAATACTAAACCGAAAGCCCACTCGACCGTTTTGTAATCTTGCGAATCAAACATTAAAGCAGAAAGATTATTAATCCGAACATGCCTGCCATGTATATTGTTAAGTGAACGCTCCTGAAGTTAAATATTAAAACCCAAAAGAACAAAAATGGAATAGAGATTCACTCTGGTGTATCATAATAATTCTTAAGACCTGCATAACATTGGAAAAGTTTGAAAATAAATAATAAATAATTAATTTTCCCAAATATCAACTTTCGATCACTACTTGCATAATTATGGTGAGTACAAGTATGTGTATAACTTACATATGGTGTGTACAAGTATGTGTATAAATAGTGTATGTGTATATACAAATGATTGTGTTTTATTTAGAACCCAGTTGATGAGGTGAAGAAAATCGTGGAGTATTTAGGTATCAACAGAGCTGACGACTTTATACAGCAAGTTGTGGATAAGTGTTGCTTTGATAATCTGAAAAAGGCTGATAACAACAAAGTAGCTGCTCTAGAAGGAGTCCCAAAGCAAGCATTTTCATTTATGTATAGAAAAGGTAATTAAAGTTATTGACAGTAAATTCAAAATGTATAGATTGTTTGAATGGGTCGGGCAAAGGAGATAAATCTTAAACTCAGTGATTCGTTTATTAATAGATTGGTTCCCTCAATGCTTCGTTTGAACTCGTGTAACATAGAAGTGAAATAATTTATGTTTCTTAAGGAGATAGTCATTTGAAAAGGAGAGTATTATTTAAAATCAAGGTATTTTATGCATACCTCTTTAGAATTTGCTTAACATTCTTGTCTAACCTTGTATGTTCAAAGAACATGTTTTGCAATATGTATAGATTTTTGTGTATTCTGTAAGTTGATATTGTACAATATTAGCCGATAGTCACTATAATAACTTAAGGTCACTTAAAGTAAAACTTACATGAAATGAATTATCCGGACTGAATAAAATAGGTGGATGTTATCAACATGTATAAATAGGCTCTCCGTTTCCATTCTCAATTTCATCTTCATTGTTGTTTGATTGTGTTTTTAGTCTGATTATATATTTGAAAGAGTCAGGTATTCATGGTCGTTGCAGTATGTTGTGCCGTTCAGTATTGTTTGGTGGTTCTTGTTATATGATGACGTATACTAGCGAAAAATCATAAGTCCGAAAAGGACGAATAGGCTGTTTCTCTCCTTTGCAGCATACAGGTATCTTAGTAACCCCTGTTTGCTGAGCCAAACATATAGAGGACAGGGAACCAGTTTAAAGAGTAAAAGACAACAAATACAAATATGTCAAATGTCAGAACAAGCAGGATTCTTAGAGATTTAACAGACAACTCATTGTTATATATTAGGATTGATCAATACTTTCCCAAGATGAACTAATGTGAACGTGGGTATATCAGAAAGGGCCAACAGCTTCTGTACAACAATCATAAAATTTTCAAATATAAATCTCCCAGCTATTACTTTTAATGACTACTGTTTAAGTACAAATGTTGTCATAAACACGTCAACTATTTCTATCATATTTACGTGTTAAGTTTTTTAATAAACAAAAGTAAAATAAAACGCTTAAATGTTTTTATTTGGTTCATGTTGCTCAGTTTTAATCTTTCTGTGTACAGTTATGTAGTCTGCTTTTGTCTTTTAGTCGTATTTCGATTTTTACCATGGTTTTGTCGGTTTGTCTTTGACAAAAGGAGTTTTATTGTCCCTTTGGCGTCTTCTGCCAAATTCCGTTTCAAGACATAGTTATGCAGGGAAAACCAATCATCTCGCCTGTAATCTGAAGTATACTACACATCTTCCTTTTTTCAAATATACTTTGATATACATGCACTTATAATATAGGATTGTACCGTCAAAACATGCTTTGATTTGTCAGCTCTGAATAAGAGCAAGTAAACCAAAAAATAGGAACAAATTGCATGATACATTGAAATTATATATTACAATGGTGGCCATACCCTTCTGTTCTCTCATGTATTCAATTGAAAATTATCATTTATGTCCTTCAATCATGATCATGCATTGTTCGGGTTGATTTTAAAGACTGATCTTTGTTCGTCTTCTTTCGTTTGTCATGGTCGTATGTTTTCCGACTTCCGTTTTCTGCATGCTCCTTAATGTTTCCACCTGTCACTTGTGTCATTACCAGGTGAAATAACCAATTTCTATGCACTTTAAATACGCCGTTTTAAGTCATTTAAACTAATTTTGTGAACTTTATGATAATCGTTTTCATTGGTTTAAACATAACTTGGATTTCATAATATCCCATTTCTTACAATTTCATTGATATATCTAGCATTTTAATTTCATCGTTGATCACTGATCATTTTAATTGATGCACACAATACATGTTTTGTTTACAGCTTTTACAGAAACTACGATATACACGGTTCTCTTAAATTGTGTTTGCACATGCACAGTGTGACAACAATTAAAATCATTATATCCCGATCCAATAAATAGTTTTGGTCTTTTTAACGCCACTTTCAATATTCTTGGTTATATCATGGCAGTCAGGTTTTATACTGATCGTGTTATGGTATACCGTTATCCGTCCGTCCGTCCGACCCAAAAGTTCTATGAGCAGTTTTCATGAAACTTTGGTGACTGGTTTATTTCTATTAATATAACCTCCCTTTTATAAATTTCTGATATGACATTGAGGAGTTATGGATCTTTACTCTTAATTTGAAAAACCGATGTGTGTATCATGCGTTCATTGCGAAGCTCTTTATTAACCGGGGTAGACCAAGTTCTCTGGGAGAACCACCGACATTCGGCGGGAAAACTGACAATCCTATTTTATTCCTACTCTATCTAGATTGGAGTCAAACGCACTTGCCACGTATAGGGTTCGATATTACAGTGTTAACCCGCTAGTGATTGATAATTAAGATAAACTTCTTAGATCACTCAGCTTACTATACCCCATACCCCATGTTAAAGAAGGGAGTTTTATTGTGCCAAAATTATTTATTAGTTTTAAGTCCATGAGTGAGTCAGCACATATCTCATGTTAATCGCGTTTATAAGTATAATTAACAAGCAATGAAGAAATAGGTATCTGGTAAATTTATATTGGTACATTGCTATTTAAATTTTGTAATTGCAGGTGAAGTTGGAGACTGGAAGAACCATTTTACTGTTGCTGAAAATGAAGAATTTGACAGAATTTACAACGAAAGAATGAAAGACATTAAGTTCACCTACAAATATACATTATAAACAGTCGATTGATCAATACAACATTCTCACATCTTTCTAAGTGATTTGATTTACTTTTTAAATCAATGTAGTAAAATGTTGACCAAATATTGAATTTCAGGTTTCATACAATAAAACAAAGAAAAGTCTATGTTTTTTACTGTTCATAGATATAAGAAGATGTGGTATGAGTGCCAATGAGACAACTCTCCATCCAAGTCCAAATTTATAAATGTAAACCATTATAGGTCAAAGTACGGTCTTCAACACGGAGCCTAGGCTCACACCGAACAGTAAGCTATAAAGGGCCCCAAAAATTACTAGTGTAAAACCATTCAAACAGGAAAACCAACGGTCTAATCTATATAAAACGAGAAACGAGAAACACTTATGAACCACATCAACAAACGACAACTACTGAACATCAGATTCCTGACTAAGGACAGGTGCAAACAAATGCAGCGGGTTTAAACGTTTTAATGGTACCAAACCTTCACATGCATGTTCAAAATATGATTTTTTATTCATCATTATATCATCAACTATCAATATAAAAGACAAGCTTGTTTTGTCGGAGGAAAATAGTAGTTGTAAACATATAAATCAATGAATCAGGGTTATAAACACATCATCAATCTCGCCTAAATCAAAACAATTGGAGAGGACTCGTTTGCCGCGTGGTCTTAGTAGTCGAACTACTGTAAAACTAGCTAGTCAACATTTAGGTTGTGAGATCTAATCCCGCACGGTGCAAGTGCACTCGACTCCAATCTTATTTGACTAGGATTGTCAGTTTTCCTTCCTATTGTTGATGGTTCTCCCCGGGCACTCCGGCTTCCTCCACCAATTAAAACTGACCACCACGAATAGCTCAATAGTGTTGAAAGTGGCGTTTAACACCAATCAATCAATCAAAACAGATGTCAGGTTAAATGAAAAACGATGTTGAAGAGCATTACAGAGGTATTCCATAAAGTAGTTCCAAATACTTTTAAGTCTAAGGCTATTGATGCCATTGGGTAGAAATTCTTAGTGTTCAAAAGATATGAAAAATATATATTTTTACAATAAGGATTTGGTTCGAGTAAATGTAATAGGAACCACTTGCATACATGGTGCAAACAATGAGGTCAGGTGCATGGATAATGTTATTATCTATCAAACATACATTGTTTTCCTTTGTCTTTGATGCATGAAAGTCTAATTGTTCTTGTAGCTACAAGAGCTCCAAAAATTTCTATGGTACCGAGACCCTGCCTATATGTACAATCTATATCGTCATGTCATATGTTTTCGTATGTCATATGTTTTCGTATCATCCACATTTCCTCAATTTCAATTGCACACGCGTATATTATGACATGTTTTTCGGTTTCTATATTTGAAACAACAACAACACTTCAACTTGACAAATTTAAAACATATTCAAAGTCGCTTTAAAAGACGTTAGAACAAATTTAATAAAACTGACATGTTTAGCCATTTTATTTAAAGTAAAAATGCATCACTAGAAAAGTTGTTGAGAAAAATTCTTCAGGGTTACATGAAGTACAGATATGTCGTTTACCTCTCAGACACCGGATTGTCAAGGCATGTGACTGTCATCTGTTTTTGGTCGTTTTATAACAAACCAGCGAGTAAAAATTTACAGGGTTCTTTTATAAAATGGTTGTTCAAACTCCATTCATTCAATATTCTATTGACAATCCTTTTATACATCCTAAATACATACAAATGAAAACAATCTTAGCTTTTTACATTTAATCACAAATTTTGAAAACTGCATTTTGAATTCAAAAAAATAAAGTCTTTTGTAGAAACCCAGTGTAAATCTAAAAAATAAATCACAATGTTACAATTTCAACAACTGACACATCACACCAAAAACCATTTACTAATTTGTTTTGGTACTGAAAGTACCAGTAGGTCGACATAAAAAAGGTATGTTAATGTAGGTCGTTATAGACAAACATGGCCGCTCCACCAGTAGGTCGATATAAAAATGTACGTAAATGTAGATCGTTATAGAGAAACATGGCCGCTCCACCAGTAGTTCGATACAAAAAGGTATACTAATGTAGGTCGTTATAGAGAAACATGGCCGCTTCACCAGAAGGTCGATATAAAATAGGTACGTAAATGTATGTCGTAATAAAGAAACATGGCCGCTTCACCAGAAGGTCGATATAAAATAGGTACATCAATGTACGTCGTTATAGACAAACATGGCCTCTCCACCAGTAGGTCGATATGAAATAGCTACGTAAATGTAGGTCGTTATAGACAAACATGTCCTGTCCATCAGTAAGTCGATATACAATAGGTACGTAAATGTAGGTCGTTATAGAGAAACATGGCCGCTCCACCAGTAAGTCGATATAAAATAGGTACGTAAATGTAGGTCGTTTTAGAGAAACATGACCGCTCCACTAGTAGGTCGATATGAAATAGATACGTAAATATAGATCGTTATAGACAAACATGGCCGCTCCACCAGTAGGTCGGTATAAAATAGGTACGTAAATGTTAGTCGTTATAGACAAACATGGCCGCTCCACCAGTAGGACGATATAAAATAGGTACGTAAATGTAGGTCGTTATAGAGAAACATGGCCGCTCCACCAGTAGGTCGATATAAAATAGGTACATAAATGTTGGTCGTTATAGAGGAACATGGCCGCTCCACCAGTAAGTCGATATAAAATAGGTACGTAAATGTAGGTTGTTATAGAAAAACAAGGCCGCTCCACCGGTAGTTCGATATAAAATAGGTACGTAAATATAGGTCGTTAAAGAGAAACATTACCGCTCCATCAGAAGGTCGATATAAAAAGTATGTTAATGTAGGTAGTTATAGAAAACATGGCCGCTTCACCAGGAGCTCAATTTAAAAATGGTACTTAAATGTAGGTCGTTATAGAGAAACATGGCCGTTCCACCAGTAAGTCGATAGGAAATAGGTACGTAAATGTAGGTCGTTATAGAGAAATATGGCTGCTCCACCAGTAGGTCGATAAAAAAAAGGAATGTTAATATAGGTCGTTATACAGAAACAAGGCCGCTCCACCAGTAGTTCGATATAAAATAGGTACGTAAATGTAGGACGTTATAGAGAAACATGGCCGCTCCTCCAGTAGTTCGATATAAAAAGAGTATGTTAATGTAGATCTTTATAGAGAAACAAGACCGCTCCACCAGTAGGTCGATATAAAAAGGTACGTAAATGTAGGATGTTATAGAAACTTGTCCGCTCTGCCAGTAGTTCGATATAAAAAGGTATGTTAATGTAGGTCGTTATAGAGAAACATGGCCGGTTCACCGGAAGGTCGATATAAAATAATTACGTAAATGTAGGTCGTCATAGACAAACATGGCCTGTCCACCAGTAGGTCGATATAAAATAGTAACGTAAATGTAGGTCGATATGGACAAACATGGCCTCTCCACCAGTAGGTCGATATAAAATAAGTACGTAAATGTAGGTCGTTGTGGAGAAATATGGCCATTCCACCAGTAGTTCGATATCAAATAGGTACGTAAATGTCGATTGTTAAAGAGGAACATGGCCTCTCCACCAGAAGGTCGATATAAAAGGTATGTTGACGTAGATCGTTATAGATAAACATGGCCTCTCGACCAGTAGGTCGATATAAAATAAGTACGTAAATGTAGGTCTTTATAAACAAACATGGCCGCTCAACTGGTAGGTCGATATCAAATAGGTACGTAAATGTAGGTCGTTATAGACAAACATGAACTCTCAATCAGTAGGTTGATATAAAATAGGTACGTAAATGCAGGTCGTTATGAAGAAAGATGCCCGCTTCACCAGTAGGTCGATATAAAAAGGTACGTAAATGTAGGTCGTTATAGAAAACATGGCCTCTCCACCAGTAGCTTGATATAAAAAATGTATATTATTGTAGGTAGTTATAGAAACATGACCGCTTCACCAAAAGGTCGATATAAAATAGGTACGTAAATGGAGGTCGTTATAGACAAACATGGCCGCTCAACTAGTAGGTCGATATGAAATAGGTACGTAAGTGTAGATCGTTATAGACAAACATGGCCTCTCAACCAGTAGGTCGATATAAAATAGGTACGTAAATATAGGTCGTTATAGAGAAACATGGCCGCTCCACCAGTAGGTCAATATAAAAAGGTATGTTAATGTTGGTCGTTATACAGAAAGATGGCCGCTCTACCAGTAGGTCGATTTAAAATAGGTACGTAAATGTAGGTCGTTATAGAAAACATGGCCGCTCCACCAGTAGGTCAATATAAAAAGGTATGTTGAAGACCGTACTTTGACCTATAATGGATTACTTTTATAAATTTTGACTTGGATGGAGAGTTGTCTCATTGGCACTCATACCACATCTTCTTATATCTATGTTAATGTAGATCGTTATAGAGAAACATGGCCGTTCCACCAGTAGGTCGATATAAAAAGGTATGTTAATGTAGATCGTTATAGGAAACATGGTCGCTGCACCAGTAGGTCGATATAAAAAAGGTACGTAAATGTAGGTCGTTATAGACAAACATGGCCTCTTTACCAGTAGGTCGATATAAAAAGGTATGGTAATGTAGGTCGTAATAGAGAAACATGGCCGCTCCACCAGTAGGTCGATATGAAAAGGTATGTTAATTTAGGTAGTTATAGAGGAACATGGCCGCTCCACCAGTAGTTCGATATAAAATAGGTACGTAAATGTAGGTTGTTATAGAGAAACATGGCCGTTCCACCAGTAGGTCGATATAAAAAGGTATGTTAATGTAGATCGTTATAGGAAACATGGCCGCTGCACCAGTAGGTCGATATAAAAAGGTACGTAAATGTAGGTCGTTATAGACAAACATGGCCTCTTTACCAGTAGGTCGATATAAAAAGGTATGGTAATGTAGGTCGTTATAGAGAAACATGGCCGCTCCACCAGTAGGTCGATATGAAAAGGTATGTTAATTTGGGTCGTTATAGAGGAACATATTAATTGATTAAATATCGGTGTTTAACACCACTTTAACACACTTGTCTATATCGTAACTTCCAGGTTTTCTTTGTACAGGAAGCCGGCATTTTAAGAGAGAACCGATCTTTATATAATCTTAGGCAATTTAGATAGGATCACCCGCCAGAGTCGAACGCTCCTGGCACGTGCGGGATTCGAACAAATTCTACAACTGTGTCATTTGTTTGCAAGTAAATTTTGTTAAATAATCTTTTATTTATTTTTTTCAGAAACAGACACAAACCACAACTGGTTTTATTATACAAAGTAACTACAAGAAATGTTATATGACCAAACCGATTTACCAATACACAACGTGTACTACGAAGATACGAAATCGGTTTGAATACACTTTTTGTACAGATAAATAAGTAGATGTAAAAAAACAACGCAACAAGTAGTCGGCATTTTAGACCCTCGCCATATCGGAGGCAGCATTAAGTTTTACCCTTGTCCGTCAGTGTGTCCATACGTCCGTGCGTCCCGAAATTGGTTCCCGTTCTATAACTTTAGTTTGCCTCAACCAAATGTTATGAATCTTATACACAATGTTTATTACCACAAAAATCAAATCAAGTACGAATTTGGGTAACGTCACTTTATTTCCCTTGACAACGTTATATGGTTACATGCCCCATTTATTTTGGTAATGAATTGCGCCCTCTGTTAGGGAACCTTTTTGTAATCTTGCGAATCAAACATTAAAACAGAAAGAATTGTTCACCGAACATGCATTGATATTGTTAATTTCACTACAAATTGTCTATGTTATTTGATAATAACGATGAATTATTTTACAATTGAAGATTAAAACACACAACAAAAAGAGAAGAAATTGACTCTGCTGTTTCAATTTTAAGACCTGCGTAACATTTGAAAAGTTTACAAGGGTGATTATTTCAATTCGAAATAATATTATTTTTCCAAATATCGACCTTCGATCAATACTTGCATATGGTGTGTACATGTATGCGTATATAACAAATGATGTACATGTATGTGTATATAACACATGGTGTGTAAATGTATGTGTATATAACAAATGGTGTGTACATATATGTGTATATAACAAATGGTGTGCACATGTATGTATATAATAAATGGTGTGTACATGTATGTGTATATAACACATGGTGTGTACATTTACATATCATTTGTTATATACACGTACATGTGTACGTGTATATAACAAATGCTATGTAAATGTATGCGTACATAGCAAATGGTGTGTACATGTATTTGTATATAACAAATTGTGTGTACATGTATGTGTATATAACTAATGATTCGATTTTTTTGTATTAAGAACCCAGTTGATGAAGTGAAGAAAATCGTAGAGTATTTAGGTATAAACAGGGCTGACGACTTTATACAACAAGTTGTTGATAAATGTTGCTTTGATAATCTGAAGAAAGCTGATAACGCAAAAGTAGCTGCTATTGAGGGTGTTCCAAAACAAGCATTTACATTTATATATAAAAAAGGTAAAACAAGTAACAGTATATACAAAATGTACAGATTGTTTAAAGCTAGTTGTAAGGAGAGATAAATCTTAAACTCAGTAATGCGTTTGTAATAGTATGTTTCAGTCAATGCTTTCCTATGGTCCTCGATTGCTAAGTGGTCTTAAAAGTGTTGTCTGGGAATTTTAAGATGTACAAACCACACAACTAATGACTTATGAATAGTCCGAAATTACTCTGACGTCCAACGGCTGTTTTGCCAGACAAGCTCGGATCGTGGGACGTCAGAGCTTGTCCCATATCAAAAAGTGGGTATATGCCCGTCCAAAATGGATGCGCCGCTTCGTTGCTTCTGGAGCCGACTGACGGCCTTGGATCCATATAAATCGGACCTCAATTTGTTCATTTGTCTTTATCTCTTCATTTATGTAAGTTTCACCTACAGAAGCAACGAAGCGGCGCATCCATTTTGGACAGGCAAATATCCACTTTTTGATATGGGACGTCCCACGGCCCAAGTTTGTCTGACAAAACAGCCGTTGGACGTCAGAGTAATCTCGGACTAACTTATGAAGTGAGCCAAGGAATACCGTGAAAATTAAAAAATTTTGCTAGTAAATTGTAATTTTATTTGTTTGTTTCATTGTATGGATTTGTGAGAAAGTGTGAAAACAGGTTTTGCTGAATATTTTTTTTTTTTTTTTTGTGCAGATGTTTGCTTGTCTTATTATAATTGCTGAATTACTTAATAATTAATACTTAGGATTTCATTTGCGTGGTGGAATGGTGACCAGACCTCTGCGAACTATATTTTCTACTGTATCAATTTTCGTCTTCAGTTGGACAATTTGACTGCACAGCCACTTTACCCTTGAGATTTTGTTGTATTCTGTATAAGCTTTCTATTCATTGGATTGTATGGCCTGAATGAAAGATCAGAAAGAGATAGAATATAAGGAACTGATGGGTTTTTCTATTGAAGAAAATGTGTTATATTGTAGACGATATTTTGAAATTTGTGCAAGAAATGCTATAAGAAGTTGTTCATTTCTATGAAGATGTGTATAAGTCTTTTTAATTCGGAATCTATATTTAACAACAATCGTCAGAAATGATTGAAAACGCTGTTGATTTAATTGTCGAAGCTTTTAAGAAAGCTATACTTTTGTTTATCTAAATTTATGAATAAGCAATATATATATATTATAATAACTTTCACTGTTGGGATTGCTGTATAAAACTGTTTTTTTCTAGGTATAGCTCAGCGTCCAGTAAACTGCGAGCCTTGTCATGCCAAGAAATTGCCTCTGTTGAAATTTTGCAAACATCCCATAAAGCAAATTACACGGATGATTAATATTGCTTTCTATTCATTGGATTGTATGGCCTGAATGAAAGATCAGAAAGAGATAGAATATAAGGAACTGATGGTTTTTTCTAATGAAGAAAATGTGTTATATTGTAGACGATATTTTGAAATTTGTGCAAGAAATGCTATAAGAAGTTGTTCATCTACTGCGTCATTAGTCTGTCAACATTGAGGTAGTGAGGTCAAACCCCGTACGTGGCAGGTGCGTTTGACTGTAATCTTAATTGTCAAAAGTCAGTTTTCCTGCCGAAGCCGATAGTTCTCTCCGGCACTACGGCTCCTCCACAAATAATGCTAAAAGTGGCATTAAACACCAACAACCAGTAAATTGGATCGGGATATTAGGGTGGGAATGACTGCCACGCTGTGCAAATATGATTTAGAACAGTGTAAAGCCTCGTTTTGACAAATAGAGTCGCTAAAGATTGAGTCGAACGCGGTTGTCACGTGCGGGGTTCGAACTTATATTATAAACTCATTGTTTACAGGCTAGTTTTAATGAAGATGAACTATTTATAGTAGACCACTCGGCCTACGAGGACAAATATCCTTATCCCCGGCTTAGTATATTTCTAGGATTTTGATTGGTTAACGCATGTCGTTACAAAACCCATAGCCCCTGTGTGTTGCTAACACATATACCCGGACGTTGCTACCCATTACAACGGGGAACATCACGCGCGTTTTCTTTAGTTCCATGGTTGTTCCTTGTAAAATATCGAATTCTGTAGATTATCCATGATGTCTGCAATTAAATATTTAATCAACTAACGATTTTATCTTATTATGTCGATCATTTGCACTCATTTTAGTATATGCATCACTTGGCTGCCACATTGTCAATGAATGGGACTACTGACCTAGCTATGCAAATGACCAACGTTGACGTCACACTGTCTATGATGTAACGCTCTCAACATTCAGCGCCAAATTTGATTCATTTCAGTTTCTCTGTCTCTGGATTAAAAAACGTCTTATATTTGACTACCTGTAGGGTTCTACCAAAGGTAGTACCCTACACCCGTTAAAATATGTCAAATTCCCAAACTTCAATAAAGATTTTTAAAATAAAAAAAAAAAACGTTGCTTTTACGTTACATTTTGTGGTTGATTTTCTCTAAAATCGCAAGATTTGGACTAAGACCGGGGATAAATTCGTTATCTACGTTCATATCCGTAGATATGGATATTTAACACCCTTCAGTACCCTGTACACACGTCGGCTTCGCCTCAGGGTGTACTTGGATACTTCAGGGTGTTAAAATATCCATATCTACGGATATGAACGTAATAACTTTATTATTCCACTGCATGTATATTTTGACAGCGAAATCAACATTTGATTGGTTGAAACTATTCCACGTGACGTCGAACAAAACTTCATATTCCTTCTGAGTATCATATTCCCTCTGAACGTCGGGTTTGCCTTGTGCGACGTTACCCGCAGTTAATGTTTTAAAACGTTTTGATCTGGTTTTTAAAGATAGTATAGTAATTTCGTTTTAAAAATTATTTCAGATCAGTAAAACAAACAGAAATGAATAAATAATTAACTTTTAATCGGTACTGATTATCATTGTGTATGTTGTGTTTAGTTATAAAAACCAAACGGATAAGAAAACAACTATGTAACTTAATATCTTATGTTCAGAAGTAAAAAAGTATAGGCAGTGGAATAAAACATTCATTTCCTTGGCTTACGGAGATATGAAGATTTGTTCACCTCGAAAGTCATATTTCCTCGGGCGATGCCCTCGTGAAATATGATTTTCTTGGGTGAACAAATCTTCATATCTCCTCAGCCACGGGAAATAAATGTATAATATCCGCTCCAGTGAAGGAGGTATACTAGTTTTGAGTTAATGCGTGAGTCAGTCCATAACACATTTTAGTCGCGTTGCTAAGTATAATTATCGAGCAATAGATATCGGTCGATATATATATTGGTACTTTGCTATTTATTTTTGTTATTGCAGGTGAAGTTGGAGACTGGAAGAACCATTTTACTGTCGCAGAAAATGAAGAATTTGACAGAATTTACAATGAAAGAATGAAAGACATTAAGTTCACTTACAAATATACATTATAATCAGTTGATTGATCAAAACAACATTCTCGTATCGTTCTAAATGTTTTGTTTAATTTTTAAGTCAATGCAGTGAAATTTTGAACAAGTACTGTTCATGCATCTTCAGTATATATTGTTTTATTAATAATTCATTCAATGCGTAAATGAATTTTTTCACAAACTAACAATATAATGACAACCTTTTTTCGGAGGAAAATAGTAGTTGTAAACTTACCAATCAATGAAGCAGACTTATAAACACATCATCAGTAGCACTCAAATCAAAACAGTTGGTGGGGCCTTGGTGGCCAAGTGGTCTAAGTAGACGAACTACTGTATCACTAGCCAGTCAACACTGAGGTTGTGAGTTCGAATCCCACACGGGGCAGGTGCACTTGACTCCAATTTTAATTGACTAGGATTGTCAGTTTTCCTTCCGAAGGTCGGTGGTTTCTCCCGGCACTCCGGCTTCCTCCACCAATTAAAATTTACCGCAACAAAATAGCACAATAGTGTTGAAAGTGGCGTTAAACACCAATCAATCAATCATTCAAAACAGTTGGAAGGTCAAATGAAAACAAAATTGAAGAGCATTGAAGAAGTATTCCATAAACAATTTCCGAATAGGACTAAGCCTAAGACTATTGATGCCATTGGGTTGAAATTCTTAGTGTTCAAAATAATTAATAATATTGAAATAATTTTCACTATGAAGAAGATAAAGAATAGTTTCGTTTAAATGTAATATATTATATATATGTACAATCTGTTCACCTTCCCTATACATGTCGTCTGGAGCCCCATCAGTACAATGTTGATCACTTTCAGTGGAGCTCGAAATCCAATAACATTGCTAAAGAAATCCCTGAGCCGATAATGTGAAGCATGAACCTCAACAGGACGTACAGACCGAGTACTTGATTATTTCTATGCATTGAATTAATGTGTGTTTTTTGTACTATTACTAGCTTTGGATCCAATGTAATTTGTACTAGGTTTAGATTGAGACCATTTGGTCAACTTGAACGGCGAGTTATCCCTTTTTTCGTCCTTTTTCGTTACGACCTTTTTTTTTTTTACATATTTTCGTTCTCAATCTTGAACTTGTAAACATTTTAATTTATAAACTAACTGGATTGTCTGATAAACATTTGATTCTTCATTCCATATTGTATAAGATAAAATACACTGAAAAAGTCCTACTGAAAACTTTTAGCTTGGCATGGATTGTAAACTTAATTTGTTATTTGGCACATGTACTGGTTTATCAGCTGTTGACATCGATGACCCGTGGTCTCATAAAACCTACTTAACACCGATTTTGTTATCAGTTTAGTTTCCTAAATTATGGTCAGTAGCATTTATTTTGCGTTGGTATGGATTAATACTGTGTTAGTCTAAACTACTAACTAGGTTAACAGTTTACACGTACTCATGATAGTAAACTAGTTCCTCTAAATGGTACAATTTAATTGTATGTGATTTGTATCCTAGAAGCTGCATTACACCGGATTCAGCAGAATTATGTTTGTGAACAAACACATGATAATTATACACTTTCAACTGCGCATATACATTGGAAGATAAACCATTAAATACAATATCTAATTAAGACCTTTAACTTTATGAGACGCAGAGAAACAGCGACTTAAAGCAAATCACAGACTTCAAGTATAGACCTAACACTACTATAGAGCTTATATATATCAAATAATGTTTTAATGCTGTCTATACCAACTACTGGTTTACAAAACAACAAAGGTCTGCAGACATAGTTTTAGTGTGTTACCTGACATAATGAAGCCTTAAAACG
The DNA here is from genome assembly GCA_017311375.1 of Mytilus coruscus. Classification (NCBI taxonomy): domain Eukaryota; kingdom Metazoa; phylum Mollusca; class Bivalvia; order Mytilida; family Mytilidae; genus Mytilus; species Mytilus coruscus. The sequence continues at coordinate 4,755,358 of CM029604.1, read as the reverse complement.
TTAAAATTACACAAGTGAGTAGTACAATATATGAGACATGTTCAAGAATAAATAATGATTTATTTTGTAAAAGTAAAATAGCAAAATACCGAACTCTACAGAAAATTAAAACTGAAAGTCCCTTAACAAATGGCAAAACTTAAAGCTATAAAATTTCAAATGAATGGAAAACAACTGTCACATTCATTAAGAAGAAAATTGTGGATTAAACCCGGTTTGATAGGTTTTCCTTCCCACATAATTTCCGTCCTTCATTCTTGTCACCTTTCATAACATATCTATGTTAGTATTTTTTAGTTTTTCTCGTCCTGAATATGCACGGAAAAATTGCAAGCAAAATTCAACCAATCAATGTACTTTTGTTGGTATTAACTTTTGTTGATGTTGAAAATCGAAATATTTTTTCGTGATTTCTTTAACTATGTTCGAGATCCGTGATCATTTATATTTTGTCAAAATTGAAGTTTGTGGATTTCCACTTACTAACGGAATCAACGAAATGGTCTCCCAAGAAAGTCAGTAATGAATCCAGTCATTCATTTAGTTCTATCAACAAATGTATCTAAAAATATTTTAAGTGTTACGTAGAAAGGCGAATGGCTTGCTAAAATCGAGCTTGCATTCATTTCTATGAAGATTTGTATAAGTCTTTTTAATTCGGAATCTATATTTTACAACAATCGTAAGCAATGATTGAAAACGCTGTTGATTTAATTGTCGAAGCTTTTAAGAAAGTTATACTTTGTTTATCTAAATTTATGAATAAGCAATATATATATATATTATAACAACTTTCACTGTTGGGGTTGCTGTATAAAACTGTTTTTCTAGGTATAGCTCAGCGTCCAGTAAACTGCGAGCCTTGTCATGCCAAGAAATTGCCTCCGTTGAAATTTTGCAAACATCCCACAAATCAAATTACACGGATGATTAATATTGACCATTTGGTATATGGCTGTGTTCTAAGCGACACGTACATGCAGGTCATAAATTAATTTGTTGGATGAAATAAAATCTGTAACTACTAATGTTTGCCGTAGGAGGTCCGGCGGAATTTTAGCGAGAATTTCTTAGCATGTAACAGATAGAAAACTCAGGGTTAGAATTCATAAAACAGACAAGGGCAGTGGCAAATATTTCATGTATATTTTGAACAAAGAGAGGATTACCCGGCACCCTTTGCCAAAAAAAAAACCCTTCTTGTTCTTCTACGTGCTTTCGCACTTTATGATTTGAATTGTAGTTTCACTTCTTCTACAATTACTACGCCCATAGACTACCCAACTCTAAGCACATATGAATAATAAAACCAAACTAAAGTTTAAATTGAATACCCACACTACAGTGCCATGTGCTGAACTACAAAGAACGGGAAATATTTTTTTTTTTTTTTTTTTTATCTTGCTTATATAACTTATTTCACTTTGAAAATAAAAGTCAATACCAGGTTATAAACCTAAATTTTCAGAAACAATTAATCTGTCTTTTAAAGAATCGTCCTTGGCCGCCTCTGAACGCCATCTGCCATGTCTTTTGAACAATCGATCGTAAATACCTAAATTAGCGCAGGTTGTAGCTCCGCCATAACGTAAACTGCGCAATCCATATTTCTTAATATCTGACACAAATGGTTGAAAAGCTTCAATAAATAATTCTCTCATACGTGTGTAAGACAGTGGTTTATTTTCCTTCCGAAGAACATATCTATCCTTGAATTTTGTTAAATTTCTAAAAATAAATTCTTCTGATTCCGGCGAAATGTCAGCCCACAACAAATATAACTTTAAATTCTTAACTGGACACATATCGGAATCCATACAGGCTATAACTACAGAATTGCCATCACGATAAATATCAGTTTTACTTTTCGGAATAAATATAGATTATATAACCTAATTCAAAATGATATCACATATCCGTATATTTAATAGCTCGGACACTCTCAAAAATCCCGAATAAGCGAGTAAACACGCACATATAATACGCTGTGACATAACATTTTATTCCACTGTTTAAACATATTGATAGTTAAATCAATATTTGATTGGTTGAGACTATCCCACGTGTCATTGAACAAATCTTCATATTCCATTCTGAGGATCATATTCTCCTCTGAAATGTCGGGATTACTTCGTGCGACGTTACGCGCGGTTAATGTACATAACGTTTTGAACATCTTCTTAAAATAGCGATAGCAAAAATCATTATCATGTTCAAATTTATTTCAGACGATAAAACAAAAAGACTTATAATTAAATTTTGATCCTTACTGTTTATTAATGGGTATGTCGTGTTTAGTTTGACTTACAAAACAAGCGGATAAGAAAAAAATGTATGCAAAATAATATTTAATGTATTGATAGTAAACAAAGCATAGGCAGTGGAATAAAACATTCATTTCCTTTGCCTCAGGAGATATGAAGATTTGCTCACCCTCGAAAATCATATTTCCTCGGGCAGAGCCCTCGTGAAATATGAATATTCTTGGGTGAACAAATCTTCATATCTCCCTCCGGCACGGGAAATAAATGTATAAAATTCCTTAAATAATGAACTATACATTTTAGATAGAAGCTCAGGAGTAACTGGTTCCTTTTTCTCAATTCGTGTAGCTAATCGCCGTTTTGCACCTTCTAAAACATTTTTCACAACTAAATTTTCGGTAGGAGACGTTTGACCAATCATATTATGTGCCCATTGTATACTATAAAATGCTGAAATAACCGGACTAGCAGTGTGACTGTTCTGAACTAATGAAGATGAATATAGTGCAAAGATTTTGCCGGTAAAATATCACAACGATTTATACCGTTATGAACGGCCCACTTTTTCCAACGGATAAATCCTGCATGATAAGTTTTAACGGTACTGTCAGCTTTAGATTCGCAAAGTAAATCCATAAGAACATCAACATTGGTATGCAGAGCTGGTGGCAAAAAATTAATCTCAGATTCATAGGCCTGCAAAAACACATGTATAAACAATAATTAAACAATAACAGAATCTTAAATGTAAGAAACTATCTACAGAAAAAATACTTGTTAGTACATCTCACAAAACTATGTACAATAGTCTTAATGCTGATCATAAGCATTTGTATTTGTTAGTATATTAGTTCTCAACAAGGCCATTAAAAGCCTTAATGCCAAAAACTGAAACCAATTCAGATATGCATTGTAACGTTAGTACACAAACAAGGCACTAATACAGCCTTTAACATATCATCTGTAAAATCCAGATAAGCATACACAGCTTCATAAACAAAATAGGTTTACAACCTTCATATATATCAGTATTATTCTCTGAAATCTAGCCTCAAAGCTAACATCTTAAATTTAAGATCAGTATTACCAAAAATGGCATTCTTGCTTTTACCAGGAGTATAAAACTCCTTACCGCTTGGTAATTCTACATATGCAGTAACTTGATCTGTGAAATCGCCCCCATTTGGGCATAACATAGGCCAATAACTTGCGGATGGCCAACAAGGAACAATCAATGTACCTACAGCGTTGCATTGTCTCATGTAATTAATAACACGTGGTATAAGAAATACAGGCAGTACAAAAAGACCGTTAACCCCATACCAATCTACTGTGAACGCATCAATACCAGAAGAATTTTCATTCCAAAATCTTGAATAAAATACCAGTAACTTGAAATTGTGGTCAGAAGCAAACCAATCTACTTCATGCGGGCCCCATAAAGATTCTATCAATTGAAAAATGTAATATGATATTCCCCAATCATCATGATCAACGATACGACTCAGAAAATCAGCTTTTTCGTTTTGTGTCCTAGGTATCCAAACTATATCAATGTTGACATTGTACTTCAAACATGCGCTAAATATGTCCAACGCTAAATTCTGTAAAATAGTTTTTGTACTTCCTTTGCTAACAATGCTCACAACATTTTGGTTATCTGTAAACCATTTAACCTTTTTTCCGGATATAATGTTAATTAAGGACAGCAAAACTTTCTTTACCGCTGAAAGTTCCTTCCAAGTTGAACTATTACTACGTTCTGATTCAACCCACATACCATGTGCAATGTTTTGTGGTGTTTCTACAATATAACCGCCAAAACCTGTATCACTAGCGTCACTGTAGATAATACTATGACATGATTCATCAACACTAAAATGTTTTACATTAACTTCACTAATATACAGTTTCCAGAATTGTAACTGTTCAATACTAGATTCAGAATGTTTAATATAAGAATACCAAGACGCAGATGTGTTCACGTCTATAGTTAAATGTTTAGTCATTAAATAAACTAAATTTCCAATAACTAAGTATGTAGATATTATCTGACCTACAACAGATGCAACTTTTTCACATACACGCTTTTACGCCAAGTCAAAGAAGATATAATGCCATCAATAGAATGTATCATCTTATTTATTCTGTTATCTGGTATTTTGTAAAACCGTTTTCTGTATCAATAAATGTACCTAACCACAATGATTTTTCAGCCTAAGGTACAAATCCACTTCTAACTAAATCTAGCTTAACTTGTTCTGACACAATCTGGCACATTTCTTGATCTTGTTCTATACCCAACCCATCATCAAAACATAATAACTTGTTTACCTTCAGATCGCCATTTCTTTACAAGCGGCCAAGTCAGTTTAGTAAAAAGAAAACAAGCTGTACTCAAACCAAATGGTAAAACAAGAAATTTGAAAAATGTAGGACAGCCATTAATGATCCATGAAAAACCTAAGTACTCTGTGTGGTTCAAAAATATCAATATGGTGATAAGCTGAGTGAACATCGAACTTAAACATGGAATAATTCATTGTAATATGCTGCTGAGCAGTCCTCATATCCTCAAATTTAACGCTCTGTTTCTATAAATGTGTATTTACCGCTCTCAAATCAAGTATTAATCTTTTCTTTAAATTAGACTGAACTGATACAGTGAGAGGATTAACAATAACAGGTCGCTGGTCACACGGAACTATTAAACCTCTATGTAATAAATCTTGAATAGCTGTATGTACAAAATCGGAATTATTCAAAGCTGATAAATTGTTGTATAAATACGTAGACGGAGGAATAGAATAAAATGGTATCTTATAACCATTATGGTATCAATTATATAGTCATAAGCACCAATATTTATCCAAACTTGTATATTTTCCTTCAGTCTACCCTTAACAATAATATCAGTACCATCTTGCTCATATTCGTAATAATCATGTGTAAAATTTTGAGCATACTCATTATCTAAAGAACTAATGTCAAAATTATACTCATCTTTTACAAAGCTAGTTTCTTTTGTGTGATGCTGCTGTCTTGTTGTTTTGGAAGGGCAGTTAACTCTCCAGTGTTTATACGACCCACAGTTGAAGCATGGTCCCCGTTGAGATTTTCCAGCGTACTCTTCCTGGGCATGGGAAACCTCCATACCAAGACGGCTGCCCCCTCGGAAGGGCTGTTGAGAGTTGAAGCTAGAGCTAGCGGTGGCAGGAATCTGCTGTTGTTTAGCTGCTGGTTTGCTCTTAGTCTTTTCTTCCTAATGGCCCTGTTTTCAGCCCTGATAATCTTGGACTTATCTTCAGAATCGCTAGCAATAGGGTTTGCCTCGTAATGGCGAGCGGTATCCCACCCTCCATCAGAAGTATCCGCGATCTTTATGAGCTTATTTCTATGTTTAAGCCTATCTGTACAGGATGCAACAATGTCTCTAGCATAATCAACTTTGCCATTGTCAATAGCCCAAATAGCTTGGGTTAAATCTTCAAGGTTTTCTGTATTGTAATTGAACTGAATTTTGTTACCTTCAAAACGCCATTTGTACTGGGAGTCCGACTTCAACTTCTTAATTTGAGACTTCATACTCTGGTTTGTGCCATGGATTTCGTCGCGCAAACTATTTATTTTTCACTTATCTTTGTGTCAACAAGAACTTCGATATCCTGCTTTTGACGATTAACTGCATCTAAAACTGTCCGCAAAGATATTTCTTCATGGGGTGTATCGGAATCCATATTTACTATAGCTGAGAAACACGTCTAGTCGAGTCGGCCCTGTCGTGCTGAATGGCTATATCCCATGAAGCGCAGGAATACAAATAACGGTCTATTGGCAGACAACTAGAAGAAATTAATTTCAATCTAATTCAGTTCCTTCAAACGGTTGAAATTACATTTTCCATATTCGGTATTTATTCTAATGTAAGCTCCACGTGGTATAAATCACGTGATGCAGGAATATATTATCTTGGAGTTTCTTTTTGGGCGGGGACTCCAAGCAGACAACGTGCATGTATAACGGCACTGTAGATTTTATTATCAAAGAAAGAAAGTTGCCGGTCCGGTACGTGAATAGATCAGTTAGAAAGCAAGGTTTTGATTTTGATTAGGTTGGAAAGCTTAATTCGAGGGTTGAAAATGGAGAGCGCCAAAAAAAAGAAGGGTGGGGGTCCATAGGAATATTTTTATCTTATGAAATCTACATTTGAGAGGTTTCATTTTTTTTTAATTAAAGAGAGGAAACCAAATGTAAGACAAATTGTGAATGGTCTTTCATCCTTTCTCCCATGCCAAGAAATTGCCTCCATTGAAATTTTGCAAACATCCCATAGAGCAAATTACACGGATGATTAATATTAACCATTTGGTATATGGCTGTGCGACACGTACATGCAGGTCATAAATTAATTTGTTGAATGAAATCAAATCTTTAACTACTTATGTGTGCCGTATGAGGTCCACAGGAATTTTAGCGAGGATTTCTTGGCATGAAAACATCATATCCAGAAATCAACGCCACTTTGCTTATTTGAATATTATACTAAAGAAATCGGATACGGGTCACAGAAATTATATTGAAATGATAGGGAATTTTGAAAAAAATGTCTGTTTTAACTTTAATTTAAGTGATAGACAGGTTGCGGGGACAGAAAATAAATATACACAACAATATACACCATTTAAACGAAACATAATGACGTTGCAAAATCAAAGTTCCTGAGCTATTTTAAAAACCGAAGCGAGAGGCTTTTAACATTGCAGTTTAAAATACAGACTAAAATGGCTGAAACGTCAAATTTGCAAACTTCGTGTTGAAAATTGGCTAACAAGGTCATTACAAAACAGGTTGCGGGGATGAAACTTGAAACTTGAATGTCCAAAGAATAAACAAGTCCAAACCTTGTATGTGTAGTCGTTGAACTCTAGGTTCACACGTAAAGTTAAAATGCCCCTATTTCAAGAAGAATAAACTCACGAAAACACGAAAAATTCACTAAATTCGCGTTCATTGTTTTGATTTTGACCGCCTGACAACTTTACAGAAATATCAGAGTGATTATAAACAAGGACTTTGTGACGGGCAACTTATAATATCCGTAATTTAAAGATTTTAATGATATCAAGCCAGTCCAGTTCAAACTATTATCACGTGGTACAATTCTCATTTACATATTATGAATATTAATTAGCAAAAGTACTACTAATTTCTTGCTATGTGTGGAAGACATATGATCACATATGTATAATTTTTTTTCATATTTATAATATTTTTTTCATGTATTGTATGTTTCTTGTGTATATTACGTTTGCATTTAAACCCGTCAGGGTTTTACTTTTTGCAGTAAAGTATAATTGTATAATAGTACGAAAAAATGCTCTAAAGAAAAGCTTTTTGAAAAAGCTATTTTTGTTTTATCAAACGCTCATAGATTACACCAGGTGGCGTATCTATGTGAACATATTGATTATTCGGATAATTATGGCTCAGTGTCCTATTAAGACTTGTGAAATATGTGAGAGTTCCCCAGGAAGCAGGTTCTGTGTAGACTGTGAACAGTACTTTTGTAACATATGTGAAATCTCACACTTAAAAACAAAACCATGTAAACATCACGTTTTCAACATGCACATACAATCAACCCGGAAGAAAAACACCCGTTTGCGAAAAACATAATGAGAGATTCGTCTATTTCTGTAATACGTGTTCCAGCTTGCTTTGTAGTATATGCTTGACATCATCACACAAGACACACGATTTCTGCTTGTTAGACGAAGCTGGGTCACAAAAGATCAGAATTCAACATCAAGGTCAAATCGTTCGAAACTGACATACAGAATGCCGAAAAGAAAGTAGATAACATTAAATACGCATTGGAACAATTCAAAGATGCAACAGAGAGTGCCAAGAAGAAAATCGAGGAAAAAAGGAAGAGCATTATTGATGTCATTAATAATATATCGGATGAATATTTGAAAGAGATTGATGAAAAGACGTTAAAAGAAACACTGAGAATTGAACAGGAAATAAACAAACGAAGAAATGAAATTGAAAAGAACAAGGAATCTATAAATAACGTAAAAACATCTGTGAGCAAACAAAATAATACGATATTTCTAGTATCAGTAACCGAAATAAATAAAAATATGCCGTCTTTAAAGAGCATGGAAGATGTTACAGAACTACCAACAAAGATTAATTTTGATCCCGCAAAAACTATTAAGGATGAGATTGGAAAAATCAACTGCGCATATGCATGATGGGATAAACCAGTAAATACCATATCTAATGAAGACACTTAACTATATGAGACGTAGAGAAACAGCGACTTTAAGCAAATCACAGACTTTTAGTATAGACCTAAGTAAACACTATATTAGAGCTTACATATATCAAATAATGTTTTAATGCTGTCTACTAACTACATGTATACAAAACTATAAAGGTCTGTAGACATCGTTTTAGTGTGTTACCTGACATAATGAAGCCTTAAAACGTTAAAATTACACAAGTGAGTAGTACAATATATGAGACATGTTCAAGAATAAATAATGATTTATTTTGTAAAAGTAAAATAGCAAAATACCGAACTCTACAGAAAATTAAAACTGAAAGTCCCTTAACAAATGGCAAAACTTAAAGCTCTAAAATGTCAAACGAATGGAAAATAACTGTCACATTCATTAAGAAGAAAATTGTGGATTAAACCCGGTTTGATAGGTTTTCCTTCCCACATAATTTCCGTCCTTCATTCTTGTCACCTTTCATAACATATCTATGTTAGTATTTTTTAGTTGTCCTCGTTCTGAATATGCACGAAACAATTACAAGCAAAATCCAACCAATCAATGTACTTGTGTTGGTATCAACTTTTGTCGATGTTGAAAATCGAAATATTTTTTCGTGATTTCTTTAACTATGTTCGAGATCCGTGATCATTTATATTTTGTCAAAATTGAAGTTTGTGGATTTCCACTTACTAACGGAATCAACGAAAATTGGTATCCCAAAAAAGTCAGTAATGAATCCGGTCATTCATTTAGTTCTATCAACAAATGTATCTATAAATATTTTAAGTGTTACGTAGAAAGGCGAATGGCTTGCTAAAATCGAGCTTACATTCATTTCTATGAAGATTTGTATTAGTCTTTTTAATTCGGAATCTATATTTTACAACAATCGTAAGCAATGATTGAAAACGCTGTTGATTTAATTGTCGAAGCTTTTAAGAAAGTTATACTTTTGTTTATCTAAATTTATAAATAAGCAATATATATATATATTATAACAACTTTCACTGTTGGGGTTGCTGTATAAAACTGTTTTTCTAGGTATAGCTCAGCGTCCAGTAAACTGCGAGCCTTGTCATGCCAAGAAATTGCCTCCGTTGAAATTTTGCAAACATCCCACAAATCAAATTACACGGATGATTAATATTGACCATTTGGTATATGGCTGTGTTCTAAGCGACACGTACATGCAGGTCATAAATTAATTTGTTGGATGAAATAAAATCTGTAACTACTAATGTTTGCCGTAGGAGGTCCGGCGGAATTTTTAGCGAGAATTTCTTAGCATGTAACAGATAGAAAACTCAGGGTTAGAATTCATAAAACAGACAAGGGGCAGTGGCAAATATTTCATGTATATTTTGAACAAAGAGAGGATTACCCCGGCACCCTTTGCCAAAAAAAAAAACCCTTCTTGTTCTTCTACGTGCTTTCGGACTTTATGATTTGAATTGTAGTTTCACTTCTTCTACAATTACTACGCCCATAGACTACCCAACTCTAAGCACATATGAATAATAAAACCAAACTAAAGTTTAAATTGAATACCCACACTACAGTGCCATGTGCTGAACTACAAAGAACGGGAAATATTTTTTTTTTTTTTTTTTTTATCTTGCTTATATAACTTATTTCACTTTGAAAATAAAAGTCAATACCAGGTTATAAACCTAAATTTTCAGAAACAATTAATCTGTCTTTTAAAGAATCGTCCTTGGCCGCCTCTGAACGCCATCTGCCATGTCTTTTGAACAATCGATCGTAAATACCTAAATTAGCGCAGGTTGTAGCTCCGCCATAACGTAAACTGCGCAATCCATATTCTTAATATCTGACACAAATGGTTGAAAAGCTTCAATAAATAATTCTCTCATACGTGTGTAAGACAGTGGTTTATTTTCCTTCCGAAGAACATATCTATCCTTGAATTTTGTTAAATTTCTTAAAATAAATTCTTCTGATTCCGGCGAAATGTCAGCCCACAACAAATATAACTTTAAATTCTTAACTGGACACATATCGGAATCCATACAGGCTATAACTACAGAATTGCCATCACGATAAATATCAGTTTTACTTTTCGGAATAAATATAGATTATATAACCTAATTCAAAATGATATCACATATCCGTATATTTAATAGCTCGGACACTCAAAAATCCCGAATAAGCGAGTAAACACGCACATATAATACGCTGTGACATAACATTTTATTCCACTGTTTAAACATATTGATAGTTAAATCAATATTTGATTGGTTGAGACTATCCCACGTGTCATTGAACAAATCTTCATATTCCATTCTGAGGATCATATTCTCCTCTGAAATGTCGGGATTACTTCGTGCGACGTTACGCGCGGTTAATGTACATAACGTTTTGAACATCTTCTTAAAATAGCGATAGCAAAAATCATTATCATGTTCAAATTTATTTCAGACGATAAAACAAAAGACTTATAATTAAATTTTGATCCTTACTGTTTATTAATGGGTATGTCGTGTTTAGTTTGACTTACAAAACAAGCGGATAAGAAAAAAATGTATGCAAAATAATATTTAATGTATTGATAGTAAACAAAGCATAGGCAGTGGAATAAAACATTCATTTCCTTGCCTCGAGATATGAAGATTTGCTCACCCTCGAAAATCATATTTCCTCGGCAGAGCCCTCGTGAAATATGAATATTCTTGGGTGAACAAATCTTCATATCTCCTCCGGCACGGGAAATAAATGTATAAAATTCTTAAATAATGAACTATACATTTTAGATAGAAGCTCAGGAGTAACTGGTTCCTTTTTCTCAATTCGTGTAGGTAATCGCCGTTTTGCACCTTCTAAAACATTTTCACAACTAAATTTTCGGTAGGAGACGTTTGACCAATCATATTATGTGCCCATTGTATACTATAAAATGCTGAAATAACCGGACTAGCAGTGTGACTGTTCTGAACTAATGAAGATGAATATAGTGCAAAGATTTTGCCGGTAAAATATCACAACGATTTATACCGTTATGAACGGCCCACTTTTTCCAACGGATAAATCCTGCATGATAAGTTTTAACGGTACTGTCAGCTTTAGATTCGCAAAGTAAATCCATAAGAACATCAACATTGGTATGCAGAGCTGGTGGCAAAAATTAATCTCAGATTCATAGGCCTACAAAACACATATATAAACAATAATTAAACAATAACAGAATCTTAAATGTAAGAAACTATCTACAGAAAAATACTTGTTAGTACATCTCACAAAACTATGTACAATAGTCTTAATGCTGATCATAAGCATTTGTATTTGTTAGTATATTAGTTCTCAACAAGGCCATTAAAAGCCTTAATGCCAAAACTGAAACCAATTCAGATATGCATTGTAACGTTAGTACACAAACAAGGCACTAATACAGCCTTTAACATATCATCTGTAAAATCCAGATAAGCATAAACAGCTTCATAAACAAAATAGGTTTACAACCTTCATATATATCAGTATTATTCTCTGAAATCTAGCCTCAAAGCTAACATCTTAAATTTAAGATCAGTATTACCAAAAATGGCATTCTTGCTTTTACCAGGAGTATAAAACTCCTTACCGCTTGGTAATTCTACATATGCAGTAACTTGATCTGTGAAATCGCCCCCATTTGGGCATAACATAGGCCAATAACTTGCGGATGGCCAACAAGGAACAATCAATGTACCTACAGCGTTGCATTGTCTCATGTAATTAATAACACGTGGTATAAGAAATACAGGCAGTACAAAAAGACCGTTAACCCCATACCAATCTACTGTGAACGCATCAATACCAGAAGAATTTTCATTCCAAAATCTTGAATAAAATACCAGTAACTTGAAATTGTGGTCAGAAGCAAACCAATCTACTTCATGCGGGCCCCATAAAGATTCTATCAATTGAAAAATGTAATATGATATTCCCCAATCATCATGATCAACGATACGACTCAGAAAATCAGCTTTTTCGTTTTGTGTCCTAGGTATCCAAACTATATCAATGTTGACATTGTACTTCAAACATGCGCTAAATATGTCCAACGCTAAATTCTGTAAAATAGTTTTTGTACTTCCTTTGCTAACAATGCTCACAACATTTTGGTTATCTGTAAACCATTTAACCTTTTTTCCGGATATAATGTTAATTAAGGACAGCAAAACTTTCTTTACCGCTGAAAGTTCCTTCCAAGTTGAACTATTACTACGTTCTGATTCAACCCACATACCATGTGCAATGTTTTGTGGTGTTTCTACAATATAACCGCCAAAACCTGTATCACTAGCGTCACTGTAGATAATACTATGACATGATTCATCAACACTAAAATGTTTTACATTAACTTCACTAATATACAGTTTCCAGAATTGTAACTGTTCAATACTAGATTCAGAATGTTTAATATAAGAATACCAAGACGCAGATGTGTTCACGTCTATAGTTAAATGTTTAGTCATTAAATAAACTAAATTTCCAATAACTAAGTATGTAGATATTATCTGACCTACAACAGATGCAACTTTTTCACATACACGCTTTTACGCCAAGTCAAAGAAGATATAATGCCATCAATAGAATGTATCATCTTATTTATTCTGTTATCTGGTATTTTGTAAAACCGTTTTCTGTATCAATAAATGTACCTAACCACAATGACTTTTCAGCCTAAGGTACAAATCCACTTCTAACTAAATATAGCTTAACTTGTTCTGACACAATCTTGCACATTTCTTGATCTTGTTCTATACCAAAACCATCATCAAGATACTTAATAACTTGTTTACCTTCAGATCGCCATTTCTTTACAAGCGGCCTAGTCAGTTTAGTAAAAAGGAAACAAGCTGTACTCAAACCAAATGGTAAAACAAGAAATTTGAAAAATGTAGGACAGCCATTAATGATCCATGAAAAACCTAAGTACTCTGTGTGTGGTTCAAAAATGTCAATATGGTGATAAGCTGAGTGAACGTCGTACTTAAACATGGAATAATTCAATTTAATATGCTGTTGAGCAGTCCTCATATCCTCAGATTTAACGCTCTGTTTCCATAAATGTTTATTTACCGCTCTCAAATCAAGTATCAATCTTTTCTTTAAATTAGACTGAACTGATACAGTAAGAGGATTAACAACAAAATGTCGATTGTCACACTGAACTATTAAACCTCTATGTAATAAATATTGAATAGCTGTATGTACAAAATCGGAATTTTTCAAAGCTGATAAATTGTTGTGTAAATACGTAGACGGAGGAATAGAATAAAATGGTATCTTATAACCATCTCTTATAGTATCAATTATATAGTCGTAAGCACCAATATTTATCCAAAATTGTATATTTTCCTTCAGCCTACCCTTAACAATAATATCAGTACCATCTAGCTCATATTCGTAATAATCATGTGTAAAATTTTGAGCATACTCAAAAGTCATTATCTAAAGAACTAATGTCAAAATTATACTCATCTTTTACAAAGCTAGTTTCTTTTGTGTGATGCTGCTGTCTTGTTGTTTTGGAAGGGCAGTTAACTCTCCAGTGTTTATACGACCCACAGTTGAAGCATGGTCCCCGTTGAGATTTTCCAGCGTACTCTTCCTGGGCATACGGGAAACCTCCATACCAAGACGGCTGGCCCCCTCGGAAGGGCTGTTGAGAGTTGAAGCTAGAGCTAGCGGTGGCAGGAATCTGCTGTTGTTTAGCTGCTGGTTTGCTCTTAGTCTTTTCTTCCTAATGGCCCTGTTTTCAGCCCTGATAATCTTGGACTTATCTTCAGAATCGCTAGCAATAGGGTTTGCCTCGTAATGGCGAGCGGTATCCCACCCTCCATCAGAAGTATCCGCGATCTTTATGAGCTTATTTCTATGTTTAAGCCTATCTGTACAGGATGCAACAATGTCTCTAGCATAATCAACTTTGCCATTGTCAATAGCCCAAATAGCTTGGGTTAAATCTTCAAGGTTTTCTGTATTGTAATTGAACTGAATTTTGTTACCTTCAAAACGCCATTTGTACTGGGAGTCCGACTTCAACTTCTTAACTTGAGACTTCATACTCTGGTTTGTGCCATGGATTTCGTCGCGCAAACTATTTATTTTTTCACTTATCTTTGTGTCAACAAGAACTTCGATATCCTGCTTTTGACGATTAACTGCATCTAAAACTGTCCGCAAAGATATTTCTTCATGGGGTGTATCGGAATCCATATTTACTATAGCTGAGACACACGTCTAGTCGAGTCGGCCCTGTCGTGCTGAATGGCTATATCCCATGAAGCGCAGGAATACAAATAACGGTCTATTGGCAGACAACTAGAAGAAATTAATTTCAATCTAATTCAGTTCCTTCAAACGGTTGAAATTACATTTTCCATATTCGGTATTTATTCTAATGTAAGCTCCACGTGGTATAAATCACGTGATGCAGGAATATATTATCTTGGAGTTTCTTTTTGGGCGGGGACTCAAGCAGACAACGTGCATGTGTATAACGGCACTGTAGATTTTATTATCAAAGAAAGAAAGTTGCCGGTCCGGTACGTGAATAGATCAGTTAGAAAGCAAGGTTTTAATTTTGATTAGGTTGGAAAGCTTAATTCGAGGGTTGAAAATGGAGAGCGCCAAAAAAAAAGAAGGGTGGGGGGTCCATAGGGAATATTTTTATCTTATGAAATCTACATTTGAGAGGTTTCATTTTTTTTTTTTTTTAATTAAAAGAGAGGAAACCAAATGTAAGACAAATTGTGAATGGTCTTTCATCCTTTCTCCCATGCCAAGAAATTGCCTCCATTGAAATTTTGCAAACATCCCATAGAGCAAATTACACGGATGATTAATACTAACCATTTGGTATATGGCTGTGCGACACGTACATGCAGGTCATAAATTAATTTGTTGAATGAAATCAAATCTTTAACTACTTATGTGTGCCGTATGAGGTCCACAGGAATTTTTAGCGAGGATTTCTTGGCATGAAAACATCATATCCAGAAATCAACGCCACTTTGCTTATTTGAATATTATACTAAAGAAATCGGATACGGGTCACAGAAATTATATTGAAATGATAGGGAATTTTGAAAAAAAAATGTCTGTTTTAACTTTTATTTAAGTGATAGACAGGTTGCGGGGACAGAAAATAAATATACACAACAATATACACCATTTAAACGAAACATAATGACGTTGCAAAATCAAAGTTCCTGAGCTATTTTAAAAACCGAAGCGAGAGGCTTTTAACATTGCAGTTTAAAATACAGACTAAAATGGCTGAAACGTCAAATTTGCAAACTTCGTGTTGAAAATTGGCTAACAAGGTCATTACAAAAACAGGTTGCGGGGATGAAACTTGAAACTTGAATGTCCAAAGAATAAACAAGTCCAAACCTTGTATGTGTAGTCGTTGAACTCTAGGTTCACACGTAAAGTTAAAATGCCCTATTTCAAGAAGAATAAACTCACGAAAACACGAAAAATTCACTAAATTCGCGTTCATTGTTTTGATTTTGACCGCCTGACAACTTTACAGAAATATCAGAGTGATTATAAACAAGGACTTTGTGACGGGCAACTTATAATATCCGTAATTTAAAGATTTTAATGATATCAAGCCAGTCCAGTTCAAACTATTATCACGTGGTACAATTCTCATTTACATGTTATGAATATTAATTAGCAAAAGTACTACTAATTTCTTGCTATGTGTGGAAGACATATGATCACATATGTATAATTTTTTCATATTTATAATATTTTTTCATGTATTGTATGTTTCTTGTGTATATTACGTTTGCATTTAAACCCGTCAGGGTTTTACTTTTGCAGTAAAGTATAATTGTATAATAGTACGAAAAATGCTCAAAGAAAAGCTTTTGAAAAAGCTATTTTTGTTTTATCAAACGCTCATAGATTACACCAGGTGGCGTATCTATGTGAACATATTGATTATTCGGATAATTATGGCTCAGTGTCCTATTAAGTCTTGTGAAATATGTGAGAGTTCCCCAGGAAGCAGGTTCTGTGTAGACTGTGAACAGTACTTTTGTAACGTATGTGAAATATCACACTTAAAAACAAAACCATGTAAACATCACGTTTTTCAACATGCACATACAATCAACCCGGAAGAAAAACACCCGTTTGCGAAAAACATAATGAGAGATTCCTTTATTTCTGTAATACGTGTTCCTGCTTGCTTTGTAGTATATGCTTGACATCATCACACAAGACACACGATTTCTGCTTGTTAGACGAAGCTAGGTCACAAAAAAGGTCAGAATTCAACATCAAGGTCAAATCGTTTGAAACTGACATACATAAAGCCGAAAAGAAAGTAGATGCCATTAAAACATCGTTGGAAGAGTTCAAGGATGCAACAGAGATTACAAAGAAAAAATCGACGAAAAAGGAAGAGCCTCATTGATGTTATTAATAATATATCGGATGGATATTTGAAAGAGATTGAGGAAAAGACGTTAAAAGAAACACTGAGAATTCAACAGGAAATAAACAAACGTAGAAATGAAATTAAAAGAACAAGGAATCTATAAATAACGTAAAACATCTGTGAGCAAACAAAATAATACGATATTTCTAGTATCAGTAACTGAAGTAAATAAAAATATTCCGTCTTTAAAGAGCATGGAAGATGTTACAGAATTACCAACAAAGATTAATTTTGATCCCGCAAAAACTATTAAGGATGAGATTGGAAAAATTATAGGTGTTTTGACATTAAGCGCAGGTGCCACAATGAATCTGCGCAATGCGCCAATTACTATAGGTAGCTTAGTTCGATTTAAGACGGCCATACATAGTAAGATCAGGCATGGAGTGAATCGTGGTAGCGTTGGTTCCGTGAAATGTGTTTATTTTGATGAAAGTGTCTTGGTTTGTTTCCCAGAGAATGAAAATTGGTCTGGTATGTTAGTTCATATCGAACATGTTTAGTGACAACATTAATGCATTTAAAACAGTGAAAAACAATTCTAGACCTTACGTAACAATACTGTTTTTCCTGATATTTGTGAATTAGTGTTAACATTTTTAATGCTTTTACTGGTAACACAGATAGATATATGAACACCTATAGTTGTTATTTTTTTTGTGTAATTTGGTCTCTTGTGGAGAGTTGTCTTATTTGCAATCATACCACATCATCTCATTTTTATATTATGCTATAATATGGGCTCCATCATCTGAAATCAGACCCACTTTATCCGCAGGCATCTTAAGTTTTACTTGTGCAAAAAGTTATAGAATTTGTACGTACAAGTCATTGTGCTTATTGTATTTTAAAATAAACTGAATGTGTATTTGTATTTTACCAATCGTATAATATTCATCAGTCAAATTTCGAAACAACGGTATATAAGTATAGCGAGAAGGAATTAAATAATGTAAAGTGAGCATTATATCATTTGTGTGTTTTTTTTATGTCTGTTTGTCTCTTGATGGATTCACATCCATTGTGGATCTTATATATTTCAAGTGTTACATAGATCACCATTTAATTTTACCCCCGCTTTAAAAAAGTGGGGTATACTGTTTTACCTCTGTCTGTCCGTCCGTCCGTTCATCCGTACGATAAATAATTTTCGTCGCATCTTTCCCAGAAACTACATCATAAGTATTTCTGAAATTTTGTTTATATAATTCAGCTATACCATATGATGCGTTTTCAGATTCATCACTCAACAACTTCCTGTTTACCGAACACTTATATATTTTTACACTATTAAAATTATCCAGTTGCGGCGGGGTATCATTAGTGAGCAGTAGCTCGCAGTTTCACTTGTTCGAATTATTTTGGAAACGTACAGTATATAAAATTGAGAATGGAAATGGAAATGTATATGAATGTATGTTTCAGAATTTCTCATAGTTTATTGCAAACAAACAAAAACAAAGATCAAGATAGACAATGGCAACTGTTACAGTATATAACAATATACAAGAATCATCATAAGGAAGGAACACTTTCAGAAATATAGTGTTATTTATTATTACTTCTTCTTTTAATTAGGGCCCCGCCGAATGGCGGACGCCCTATAGTGATCAGTCTGTCCGTCCGTCTGTCCGTCCGTCCGTCTGTCCGTCTGTCCGTCCGTCTGTCCGTCCGTCTGTCCGTCCGTCTGTCCGTCCGTCCGTCCGTAACAAATTGTGTCCGCTCTATATCTAGAGAACCGTTATGGTTTCAAAGTCTATACTTGGCATGTATATAAACCAACACCAGAGGGTGTGTCATAATTTATGTACAACTTGTTAGGTCAAAGGTCAAGGTCAAAAACTTTGGTTTCAGTTGACAATCCCATGTCCAATGATAAAGATACAAATTTTTTACCACACATTATTCACAGCGGGGACCACAGAGATGGCTCCCATCTCAATGATATCTAGTTATTTTAATTTTATTTATTTGAGAAGAAGACTGTATTAATATTTGCAGGTTTTGACTGAGTCAAGTATTTGAAAGTTTCTTTTTGGGGGAGTGGGTACAAATGATTAAATAAGAAAACAGGAATCGTCAAAAATACTCGACAGTCTAATATACGACATCAATTACCAACACACTAATCTTCTTAATAAAATGACATACGAACAAAAACAACAAACAACACATTGTCCAGATAGCGTGACTTGTTACAG
Source organism: Mytilus coruscus (assembly GCA_017311375.1). Taxonomy (NCBI): domain Eukaryota; kingdom Metazoa; phylum Mollusca; class Bivalvia; order Mytilida; family Mytilidae; genus Mytilus; species Mytilus coruscus. The sequence continues at coordinate 4,736,145 of CM029604.1, read as the reverse complement.
ACACGGATTGTAATGGAAATAACTTACCCCCTTTTGCCAATCTAGACTATGTATCGTAAAAACTCAAAATAACAAAATGCACAGTCCATATTTAACGAAATCGCACAAGTTGTGAAGGGAAAATAAGAAAATAATAGCATTCCTTTTTCGTGGTATTAAGATGACAAGTAAATGGGCAATCTCAATAGAGAATGTTGTGCAATTTTGCTTGCAACTGAAGCATTAGGGACTGTACATGCATATAAATATTATGATACTTTCATGTTTTCTCAGTTTTTGTAAATTAAAAATGTGGAAAAAAGAGATCAAATGTATAGAATACAAGTAAATATCGTTAAAAAGTTCTTCAATTTTGACTTGAAAATATGTTGTATATTGAAGACCTTAGATTTTCAGCATTCATGATTTATGTTTGTTTTTTTTTTTGTAATTTTTGTGGTGTTTCATCGACACACGTTTCACTTCTTTTGCATGCAAAGAAAAAACAGACTACAAATGGAGAGATGATGTGTGATTGTTAATGAGACAACTACACGGAGTTTAGATAGAAGTGTCTTCTCTTCTATATTCTTTTAAATTTAAGCCATATTTCTCTACTTTTGAAATTTTTATAGAATGTTCTTTGAATGGATGTCATCAATGATATATCGGATGGATATTTGAAAGAAATTGATGAAAAGAAGTTAAAAGAGACTCAGAGAATTGAAAAGGATATTTCAAAATAATTCAAAAAGGTAAGAAGACATTACAGAGCTTCCAACAAAGGTTAACTTTGAGCCTGCAAAAACAATAAATATTGACATTGGAAAATATATAGGTGTCCTGAAATTTAGCGGAAGTGCCACGATAAAATCTATAAACACTCCAATTACTATCGGTAGCTTAGTTAGATTAAAGCCGACAACACAGGTGAGATGGTATGGAGTGACTCATGAATTAAAGCGTTGGTTTTGTGAAAAGGGTTTATTTTGATGATTCAGGTGCATTAAGTGTCTGTGTTGGTTTCCAAGAGAATGAAAATGTGCGTGGTAGGTTGTATAAAAAAAAACTACAATGGATTGATAAAATTGAAAAACAATTAGGAACTTCGCGCAAACTCTACCGTTTTTTTTTTTCTTTTATTAAAACATGTATCCAGCTTAAACCTGGTAAATCTGCCATTTTCACACAAACCTTATTAGTGCCAAAAGTGGCACATTTTATAAAACCAAGGATCAAGACGGGCAATAGCAATTATATATTATTAGAATACACATGAATTTTCATCAGAAAGGAACACTTTCCGACATATAGGGTTATCTATATATATATTTTTTAAAATTATTATCAATTTTATTTTTTTTTTGAAAGTTTTCTTTTTGGCGGGGGGTTAATGGGGAGGAGGTAAAAATGATTAAATACGAAAACAGGAATCGTCAAAAATACTACACAGTCCAATATACAACATTAACTACCAACACACTAATCCTCTGAACAAACCGACATACAAGCAAAAACAACGAACAACACATTGTTCAGATAGCTTGATTTGGTACCAACACGTACATAATGTGGTGGAGTTACTGTAAATTCAGAAATTATTGCGATGTTTTTATTATTGCGAAAAATGCGACAGGGTTATAATCGCAATAATTTAAACTCGCATTTTGAAATTGTTTATATGAATTAAACAGTATTTTTTCTCAATATTGCAAAAATTAAAATCGCATTTTAGTCTAAAATGACAAAATCGCATTAATAAATGCACGCAATTATTTCTGAATTTACAGTAACAAAAAAATCACCCCCTTTCCAATCCAGGCAATATATCGTAAAAACTCAAAATAAAAAAATTGCACAAAGCATATTTTATGAAATCGAACAAGTTTTGAAGGGAAAATAATAGCATTTCTTTTTCATGGTATTAAGATAGCAAGTAAATGGGCAATCTCAATGAAGAATGTTGTGCAATTTTGCTTGCAACTGAAGCATAAGGGACTGCACATGCATATGAAGTTCACTTTAATATTTCCACTTACCTTCCTCCTTAATTATTTGCAATTTCCCTATATTTCCCCATACATACGTCTAGTTTTCTAGTGTAAATACGGTAATACATCCGGTTATCTCCCTTGTGTCAACTTTTCAGTTTTCTCTCGACGCCATATTGAAACATATGCGTTTAATGATTTCTCAAACTTTTACTGGAGTTTTACGTTTTTAACAACGTTTTGAGAAGAAATAAACAATAAATTTAAAGGATGTTCGAAATGTCCGAACCAGATGAACCTTATTGATGAACACGATGAGTGCTATAAGCATCGGATTTGCAATAATTCCTTTCCGTACAATATTTGCAAAATGTGGTCGAAAGACCGACGAGCGAAATTAATGAAAATAATAAAAAAGAGTGTTAAAAAACTATGAAAATGAACAGTAAACTCCCGCAATCCGCCTGTGTAGACGGATTGGCAGCTCAGGGCACAAGTCCGTCTGTGGACGCGGCTGTCCGAATTGACTCTAACAGTGACAGTGTACATGTACAAAATACTGTAAGTACTGATAACATTCAAAATGAAGAACCGTGAAAAACTTGTACAACTGACATTTCTGCAATTGTACAAGAGCAGGTACAATTACAGGTAGAAAATTTGCTGAAGCAAAAACTGTTAGACATTAATGCTAATGTGGTTCAGACAGTTGATAAGCCCATTTCTGATTCACCTCGCAGGCCACATTTTAACAAATTTATACCCTACGATGAACAAATGTCTACTAAAGAGTCAAATATAGATCAGGTTTCATGTCATGCTCCTAAAGAAAACCTTGACGATTGTGGTTCTCATTCATCTCAATTATCTTGTCAAATGTATACATGTACCCCAGTTGAGATACCACAAGGGGCACCAGATGCATCCGATCCTGTTGAATGGATTTCTTTGATACACAAGATTGCTAACGTTCTCAATATAGAACCTGAAGGAGAGGCTCAGGAGAATGAGCGCCCTTCTTTTGTATCAGCTAGATTGAAAGTTGATAAGACTGATAAGAAATCAGCAATTAAATTGCCTTTGGAAGGTACAATTATTGACACTGTAAAGTCTGTAGAAAAAGAAGCTATCGCTGGGCAATTGAAAACAGAGCTGTCCGTGGCAGAGACGACAAGACTTTCATGGTTAAAAAGGATGATTTTAATGCTAACTGTAATCCTCCTAAATTGGAGAACAATATTGAAGAAGGACTTGCCATTAGTCATAAAGGCAACTTTAAACAATCTGGTGTCAATATTCCACCTTTTCACAGAGAACTAGATAATGATTTTCGTCGTATTGACAATTCCACCAGGACACTTTTTAGAGCCGTTTCCTATGGCACTATGATTTTTGCTTTTTTAGATGAAGCAACCTGTGAAGATGATAGGGCTGAAGGACGTAAAGCGTTGATTAACTGCTTTAAAAGCATGGCTGATTTATCTGTAAGAGTCATGGCAAATTCAGTTTTGAGTAGAAGGAAACTTTTCTGAAAAAAAGTTAACTTCATAAGTAAGTCTACAGAAAAGAGGTTATTGAAGTTGCCTGTTTTTGGCAGTCAACTTTTGAATGGGCAGTACTTTGATACTCTACATACCTCAGCAGAGAATTAACGTGATGCTAGAGAGACACGGACAGTGTATAATAATGCTGGTAGTTATAAGAAAAAAAGTACTCGAGAAGATAGAACTGAGTTTAATCGAAAGAGGAAAGATGATTATACTGATATTTCTGATCATCATACAGCTAAAACTGCTAGGACTAGCACTAGTAATTTTAACCCATATTTTAACAAGGATAATTTTCGTGCAGGAAATTTTTCAAGAAAAAGTGAAAAGTGCTGCGGCCCAAAAGGACTCCCAGCTCCAAGAAAGTAAATTCAAAGAAATTTGTACAAACTGTAAATATAAGTCCCCAGGTAGGGGCACGTTTGTTAATGTTTCACAGAAAGTAGACAATGATCACAAGAGATCAATGGGTATTAAACACTTTACAAGCAGGGCTAAAGTTCTTCAGCCAGCCGTGTATAAATATAAGAGAGACACGCGTTCCAAAAGATGGTATTCACGAGTCAATTATTTTAACAGAAATTAGTGTTTTGTTACAAAAAGTTTTTTAGAACTTGTTCCTGTTGGATAAGAAAATTTGGGTTTTTACAGCACAGTTTTCATAGTTCCGTAAAGACCAGTAGGTATGAGACCCATTCTCAATTTAAAACCACTAAATCAATTAGTAGTGCCTCATCATTTCAAAATGGAAACTCTGCGCTCAATAATGAAAGCAGTCAAAAAGGGAGATTATGCAGCAACTTTGGATTTAACCGACGCATATTTCCATATACCAATTCACATGGACTTCACGAAATTTCTGAGATTCCAATTTCTAGGTCACAGCTACCAGTTTCGAGCAATGCCATTCGGGCTGCGATCTGCACCAAGAGTGTTCACAAAGATAATGTCTGTATTGGCAGCATACCTAAGAAAGTTAATGATTCAAATATTTATATATCTAGACGATTGGTTAATAATCAATTTCAGACAGGACAGTTCTTGTCAATCAACTAGATTATGTATTAGATCTACTTAAAAACTTGGGACTTTTAGTGAATCGAAAAACTTCAAACTTAAAACCAACCCAACATTTAGAATACCTGGGAGCCATTTTCAATTTAAAGATAGGGATAGTAGCTCCAACAGAGACCAGATATCACAGTATTCTGGAAAGAATACATACAATAAAAAAAAGTCAACAGACTCAAGCAGTAGTAATTCTAAAGCTTTTAGGTCTAATGGCTTCATGCATTTACCTTGTACCCATGGGCAGATTACATATGAGGACAATCCAACTTTATTTGCTAGCAGTGTGGAGACCTAACATCCAGCCATTTACTCACTGTAAATATAAGTCCCCATTATATCTGTACGAATAAGCTTGATAATGCATTTAAAATGGTGGACAAATCGAACAAATATATTCAAAGGAATGCCATTACAGGAGCCGCCAGTTCAGTTGACCTTGATCACAGATGCTTCAGAACTAGGTTGGGGAGCTCATTTAGAAACTTGGCAGACCTCAGGAATATGGCCCAAGTCTTACCACCTAAAACACATCAAGTAAAATCACAAAAATACTGAACTCCGAGGAAAATTCAAAAAGGAAAGTCCTCAATCAAATGGCAAAATCAAAAGTTCAAACACATCAAACGAATGGATAACAACTGTCATATTCCTGATTTGGTACAGGCATTTTCTTATGTAGAAAATGGTGGATTGAACCTGGTTTTATGGCTAGCCAAACCCAATTGGTTGGAGTTAAAGGCAGTACAGCTAGCTCTTCAAACAGCTGTAAAGATAGTAAAGAACAAAGTGATTCTGATAAGGTCGGACAATTCGACTGTGATAAGATAAAATAGAAAACAACAGGTGTTACAAAATGAAAAAAAATCAATTGTTTATATTATTGAAAGTGACATGTCACAGCATGATTTTTTGCACAAAATCACAATGCAATAGAGCTAATAATGGAAGAGACACATACGTCTCAGATAATGTGTATTTAATTTTGATCAAATGTTCTGTAACAGTTACAAATTCATTTGTAAATCTCTGTCTTGTATTATTTTTAACTTATGTATTAATGAAAATGAATATTATTTATTATTGAAATATGTGTATGCATGTAAAAGAATAATTAAAACTTTGAGAATACAAGAATATTATTGGGCATGCTCTATGAACATTCAAGTAAATATAACTCAAACAAAATACTTATGACAAAAACAATTCACATATGTTCTTTAAATTGTCAAGGTCTCAGAGTAAAAGATAAAAGACACAGCTAATATTTGTGGATGAAATATCAAAAATGTAATATTTTGTTTGTCCAGGAAAGTCATTTCACTGAAGATTTAGAGAAAGACTTAAATTCTGAAATTAAAGGTCAACAATATCATAACTTTGGAACCTCACAGTCCAGAGGAGTTTCAATTTTTATTAATAATGATTTAGAATGCAAATTTATAAATATATTCAAAGGCCAAGAGGGCAGGCTACTCTTAATAAATGTTGAAATTGAAGACAGTATTTACACTTTAGTAAATGTCTATGCACCAAATATACCTAAAAAAAGAAATATTTTTTTCAAAAAAGTTGAAGAAGTAATTACAAAAAATAGCTTAGGAATGGTTATAATTGGAGGAGATATGAATGATACTTTAACAAAAATAGATAACAAAAATAAAATGCCAACACAAAAATCAAAACAAACAACACCAGTATTTAGCCTTAAATCTTTAATTAAAACTCAAAAACTAAGTGATATTTGGAGAGAGCTTCATGGTAAGGAAATACAATTTACTTGGCGACGTAAAAATAATCTAAATGTAGCATCTAGAATAGATTTTTTCTTAACCTGTCCTGAAATAAGAACTAAAATAAAATCTACTGATATTAGGCCAGCTATTATAACCCATACAGACCATCAGGCAATTTCTATAAAAATAAAAGGTCGATCAGACCAAAAAGGTAAAGGATACTTTAAAATTATTATAGTATTTTAGAAAATGAAGAATATCAAAACCTTATTAAAATTCTAATCAAACAATATGAAAAGAAAATTATACTCACTAATGATATTGGTGTCAAGTGGGATCTTTTTAAAACCGAGGTTAGAGACCATACCATAGCATTCTGCAAAAGAAAAGCACAAAATAATGTAAAAGAAATACCTATATTCGAAAACAAATTGAAGAAATTAAATGAGGGTATAAACAAAAAATGTAAAATGGATGATATTACCTCTCTTAAAGAGGAAATTAATATTATAGAAGAAAAACTTGGTAAACTGTATGATTCAAAAACAAAAGGAGCACAAATAAGATCTAGAATTAAATGGGTAGAAGAAGGAGAAAAAAACACAAAATTCTTCTTGGCACTAGAAAAAGCTAGACAAACAAGAAAAACTATTACAGCGCTCAGAGACAAAGAGGGGGTTATACATACACATCCTACAGAAATACTTAATCTTGAAAAAGAGTTTAATGAAGAAATTTATAAAAGTTCAAATCCCAATAAAAATTTTATAAAAGATTATGTTATGAATACAGAATGTGATCATGTCCTAACAGATAAAGAAAGCGATAGTATGGAAGGTTTATTAAGCACCCAAGAATGCACAGATTCATTATTTAAAATGAAACTTAATAAAGCCCCAGGAATTGATGGGTTAAGTGTAGAATTTTATAGAACTTTTTGGGAACATCTTAAAGAGTTTGCAGTCAAAACTTTTAATCTCTCATTTGATAAAGGGGAGTTAACAAATTCACAAGAATTAGGAGTTATTTCCCTTTTACATAAAAAAATGATCCTCTCAGTTTAGACAATTATAGACAAATAACATTATTGAATGTTGACACAAAATTAGTTGCTTATTCACTTGCTCAAAGGATCATCAAAATATTACCACAAATTATTCATGGAGATCAAAATGGGTATGTTAAAAACAGATATATATATAGGATATAATATTAGACAAATTCAAGATGTCGTAGATTATGCAGACAAATTTAACATAGAGGGTGCCTTACTATTTTTAGATTTTTCGAAAGCATTCGATTCATTAAAATGGGATTTTATGTTCTTTGCTTTACAAAAATTTGGATTTAAAAATTCTATGATGAGATGGATAAAACTTTTATATACTGACATAAAAAGTTCAGTTTTAAACAATGGGTGGATTTCAAAACCCATGAGTATATATCGTGGAATACGTCAAGGCTGCCCGTGCAGTGCGATAATTTTTGTTATTGCTGTGGAGATTCTTGCTTGTAAAATTAGGCAAGACCATAACCTTAAAGGATTTGAAATCAAGATAGATGGAAAAACCCATACTTTAAAAATAAGTCAGTTAGCTGATGACACCACTCTTTTTCTAAAATCAAAACAAGATATTTCAAAAGCTCTTAACATGATTTAAAAATTTGGATCACTTTCAGGATTAAAACTTTACAGATCTAACACAGAAGGTATTTGGCTAGGGAAGCAAAAACATTGTAAAGAAAAATATGAAAATATTAACTTTACAGATAAACCAATTAAAAGTCTGGGGATTTTATTTTGGGCATTACAAAGAAGAGTGTCAAAAACTAAATTTTGATAAACAACAAGAAAAGTGTGTAAAAATTATATCTAACTGGAAAAAAAAGAAACTTAACCATGATAGGAAGAATAACAGTTATTAAATCTTTAATTATTCCTATAATCACTTATTTGGCTACAGTCTCAACCTTTGGCAAAGAGTATTTAGACAAATTTAAAAAAATTATATATGAATTTTTATGGAACAATAAGACAGAAAAAGTTAAACGCACTGTATTAAGCTATAACCAACTAGATGGCGGATTAAAAATGGTAAATATAGATAAATATATAGAATCTATTAAGATAGGTTGGATAAAAAGATTAACTGCTAATAAATTTCTTAATTGGATGGTTATACCAAAATTTTATCTAAATAAATTTGGTAGCAATCTACTTATCTTAAGAATGAATACTAATAATATATACTCTATACCGGGTACTAAAGAGCTACCAGAATTTTATCTTGATATGATTAAAGTATGGTTAAAAATTAAAAATCATAAAACTAAAAGTCCAAATAATTACAGACTTACCCGCCAAGAAGTCATTTGGGGAAATCAATTAATTAAATTTCAAAAGAAAACACTTCTTTTCCAAAATTGGATAGACAGCAATATCATTCATATAAATGATATTATCGATGAAAATGGAGTCTTTTCAGAAAAATTTATAAGTTTAAAACTAAAAAATAAATCAAATTGGATAGCTGAATTCTCAAGATTAAGAAAAGCAATTCCAAAAGAATGGTTACAAATATTAAATGAAGATTGTTCAATAAAACTAGTGTTTTAACAAATAAATCACTATATATAAGTGAAAAAATAATTGCAAACATAAACTAGAAAAATTAGATTCGAAGAAAATTTATTCAATCTTAATAGAATATGATAAAGAAGTTCCAATAGGGTATTATAAGTGGAATAGAATTTTAAAATGTGAAAACATACTAATTGAAGCTCAATATACGCAAAAATTTATTCACAACTATTTAAAAGATAATAAACTGAAAATGTGCAGATGGAAACTATTACACTTTATTCTTCCAAACAAAGTTTTATTAAAACAATGGAAAATAAGCCATAACTCTACTTGTAATTTTTGTAACGTTACAGAAGACTATAAACATTTTTTTGTAACATGCCACTTTTTAAATGAGTTTTTTTGGGAAATATATAAGATACTTGAATTAGTTAAGATTGGTAGACACATTTTCACTGAAAAAATTTAATCTGGGGATATGAAATTAATGATGAACATTATTATGAAATATTTTACTTACAATTATTGTGTTCACTATACACAAAATACACTATTTGTCAGAATATAGAACAAAAATATCAATATATATAATGTTTTAGGTCAGAATTTAAAATAGGATTATTATTACAAAAAAATATATTAATATTGAAAGAAAAGGGATATTAGAAAAGATATATTCTTATATTTGACAGCATTGTTATATTATTGTCAATATTGTAATAATATGTGTATTTTACAGACCTCCTTGTACTTAAATTGTTTGATAGATAATTTTTTTTTTTTTTATTTTACAAATTATTTCAATGAGTTTTGAAAGTGAAAGTACCTCTTCCCCAAATCTATATACTGTAACTTTAAATTATACGTAAGATATGCAAATTATGCTTAATATATCATGAGAACAAGATTCTTATGTAAACATACCTTCCGTGGCTAATTCATTTAAATTTGGCAAGCACGTGGTGAAAGCAATTAATCCACACAAAAAATTAACAAATAAATTTACCGTTATACCGGACAACAGAGAAATACATTAAACCACAAACCAAATTCGGAACACGCTTAAATAACCCGTTATTCTGTTTTATTCTTAACATCTATCAGATATATATTAAGTTCATATTCAGAGTTATAATTGTAAAATTATAGAGAAATAATGTATTAAAGATAAATACTGTACTAATGATAAAGAATGTATTAATGACATATAATATGTAAACTAACAAAATTAAAATATACTACCTGAAGATACCCTGGTCTTAAGGTACTAACATACAGGGATCTTCACTGTAATAGCGGTACCAGTGAAGAAATCTGTTAACAGCATGTGATATATTGTTGTTGAATAAAAAAAAAAAAAAAAAAACGACTGTGATAAGTTATATCAACAAGCAAGGATGGACACATTCATCAGACCTGTGTTATCTAACGTGGGATCTTTACTAGTGGTGTATGCTAAACAATGTAAAATTTCGTGCAGTTCACATTCCGGGAAAGAAAAATCTGCTAGCAGATGCACTTTCAAGGGGGAAAAGTCTTGTCAGAATAACAGAATGGACACTCAACAGTATGATAGTGAATTTGTTTTTTCAAAAGCTGGAAACTCCAAGCATAGATCTGTTTGCAACAACTCAGAACAGAAAGTTGGCGGTTTATTGTTCGCCAGTTACGGACATGACAGCTTTTCAAGTAGATGCTCTAACTGTAAATTGGAGCGACATGTATGCATATGCTTTTCCTCCTCCAATTCTTGTTCCTCGAGTATTACAAAAGATTCGAGAAGAAAAGACTGATTGCACCGATGTGGCCAAGACAATTTTGGTATCCTCGAATATTGGATCTACTGACAGATATTCCAATAAAACTGCCACTTCTGCCAGATCTGCTCTCTCAGATTCACAATCGAAGTCAAATATTTCATCAAAATCCACAAACATTGAATCTTGTGGCATGGAAATTGTCAAACTGCGACATAAGTCAAAGGGATTTTCAGACAAAACTGCAGAGATTATGGCAAATGCCAGAAAAACATCAACACAGACAGTTTATGATGCAAGACTCAGAATATATGATAGTTGGTGTAAAGAACACAATATCAGTTCCACTTCTTCAACTATACCAGAAGAAGCAGAATTCTTCTTGCACCTTTCTTCTGTTAGAAAATGTAAACCACAAACTATAACAGGTTATAAATCAGCTATATCATTGATTCATAGGAATGGAATAGAAATTTCAAACAGTCTTGAATTATCGTCCTTGATTAAGGGATTATTTAATATGAATCCACCAATCCGTCAATTGACATCAAATTGGAATTTACCACTAGTTTTGTTGATGCTGACAAAACACCCTTTTGAACCTCTAGATTCAGTTGATTTAATGTTTTTTTCTTGCTGCTATTGCTTCAGCCAGTATAGTCAGTGAAAAGCATAGTTTATCCTTAAATGTTGGACATTTTCGAATTGAGAAAAATGGAATAAAACTATTACCAAATATGCAGTTTCTTAAAACTTTGCCCTTGCCGTGCATTAAAGATTTACATAAATAGAACAAAAGTGATAAGAAAGTCAAATAGATTATTTGTCACTTATCAGAAAAACCATCATAGAGAAGCTTCAAAAGATTCTATTGCCAGATGGATAGTTAATACAGTGCATTATGCATATGATAATGCGGATAAAGACACGTATAAAACAATAAGAGCATATGATACAAGAAGACTCTCTACTTCATGGGCCTTATTTTGTGGTATAGTAGCTGAAGAAATTTTAAAAGCAGCACACTGGACATCTGAATCTACTTTCACTTCATTCTATCTGAAGGATGTTCCAGACTACCAGTCCATTTTTGCCAAGTCTGCGATTTTGTATTCTTTCAAGAGAGGAAGACATTAATAGGTGAATATTATTATTTTAATTCCTTATTTAATTCCTTTCCCACCTGCAAATAGTTAAGGAGGCAGGTAAGTTGAAATATTGAAGTGAACTAGGATTTTTGTGGGTAAAATCCTTGTTCATGAAATATTTACACTTACCTGCCTCACCCACCCTCCTCCCCTCTCGAGGAATTATATTGTATTATATTTGGTCTCGAGAAACTGAAGAGTTGACACAAAGGAGATAACTGGAGGTACTACCATATTTACACTAGAAAACTCGACGTATGTATGGGGAAACAGAGGGAAATTGCAAATATTTAAGAAGGCAGGTAACTGTAAATATTTCATGAACAAGGATTTTACCCACACAAAATCCTAAATTATGGTAATTTCATGTTTCCTGATTTTTAGTAAATTAAAAAAACTAAACAGAAGTGATCAAATGTATAGAATACATGTAAATATCGTTAAAAAATTCTGCAATTTTGACTGGAAATAATGATTACACAGACCCTCAACTATTTCGTTTGCAATCATGAGGTACTTTTCCTGTTTGTATTGATTGATATGGTTATTTGTAGAGCAGAAAGTGTATTTAACTGATAGTCTGCTTTTTTCACCTATGATTCGGAACAACACAGACAATAAATTTAAAAAATATACTAATGAGTTATCTAAAACCCAACGACAGTGCTTTTGCTCAAACACCTTTTATCAGTAATGTCACTGTTTTTAAAATCAATTGCTAATCCTAGGAGGTCGCGTATTTGTGTACGGTTTATTTCACAATTTGAATATCATGTGTAATATTATTACGTAATCAATATCGAATGTAGCGTACATTAAACAGTTGTACAAACTGTTTCCATATTCAAATATCTCTGAATATATATTTTGGAGGCAATATAATTACTATATTAAAGATGCACCTTGTTCAAAAGTACAATGTTTGAAATTGAAAACATGGCGTAATGTATATATTTAGTAAATTAAACTTTAGCTGATAATATGCAGGGAAGATACACTCTGAGTGGTTTACAAACTGAAAGCATTCCTTTGTAAATTTTACAAACGCCATCAAGAGTTGGTTGACCGTTATGGAATAACTGTTTCAAAGATGACGACAAAAATGTAGCAATAACCACTATCCACTGTCGACACACCCAATCTCACTCTATTATGAGTTCATACTATTCGTTAAGGTAGGTTTTAAAACTTTATTTTGTATCGGAAAACTACTGTTGGTGTGCAGGAATAAAATACTGATTATAATAAAAACAACATTCAATACTTCAAGTGCCTCATAAATCTTATACGATATAGAAAAAAACGGAAACGTAATCTAAGATAATTTATTTTAGTTGAGGGAGCATTCCTTAATACTTTTTTTTATCTATTATACCGACATTTTAGAGTCAACTGTTTTATCCGTATGAGTTGCTATGACGTTTTTTTTTTTTTTTTTAATGTGCGTTTTTGTTAATCTACTGATCGATAGTAAAGAGATCTAAGAAATCTAGTGTATCTGTTGTTGAAGACTCTAAATTAAATTATAGATGTCTTTTTGATCATTTTTGTCGTTGGGTTTCTTTCTCATTAAAGAGCATCCTGCATCTTTTTTTTTAAATTTGATTAAAAACTGTGGGAAATGAAGTGCAAGCATACATATCTTCTGACAATGATTTTATTTCATTTGATTGCTGCAAAGGTTTCTATTTTATATAATTGATTATTTTCTTCCCAACAGTTATAGAGACATATAAAAAGACATATTTATGAATAACATTTACATACGAGGAAAATCGGACGTGATCTTTATCAGTCCGGAACATTCCTTATACGTTGATTTTGATACCAGACAACTGGGTTGACACAATTCACCCTTATATAAGGCCCTTATATAAACCTTTGTTTCACCAGATACTGGCTTCTCAAAGACAATAAGACCAAACGATTCAGACATAAGTGTGTGTTCATCTATAGAAATGTAGTCCAGATGTCTACCCCTATAGGAAAATCCATCAGTTTGAAATGTAATGTTAAATGTTCGTTGGTTTTTAATTTCATCCTATCCTGAGTTTCTATTTCTCTTGTGTTTGTTTATTATTGCTATTGGGGACATTGCCAAATTGTCGAATTTATATGAAGTACTATTCAATGAAATGAATGTTCTCATCTCTTGTCTCGGGCGAAGATTTTTTATCAAATCCAATTTTGAAATCATTGCCTGTTAAACTGAATTCAACTGATCTGTGTCCCTTGTTCTAGGATTATCGAAGTGCGTTCTAAATTTTCTTGTAATTGTCGGAGCCATTAAAGCTCGAGTTTACTGCTCTCTTTAGTTCCGAATTTGATATGTCGGGTAAAGCTCCCAGTGCCTGTTGTATCTGTAATGCAGCTCCCAATTCGCCTCCTATCTGTGATGCACCTCTATGTCTCCCTCCTATCTTTGATGCACCTCCATGTCCTATCTGTGATGCACCTCTATGTCTCCCTCCTATTCGTGATGCACCTCTATGTCTCCCTCCTATCTGTGATGCACCTCCATTTCCTCCTCCTATTTGTGATACCCATCCTAGTCCGCCTCCAATCTGTGATGTAATTGCTTGCTGATCCAAAAGTTTGTTTAGATTCATGAACAATCTTAGAATGGTGACCCTTTTCCCTTTTCCTTTGACGGGTACCAATAATGAACTCCTCTAAATCCTCTAAGAGCAATAAACTCATACCTCGATCTGGAAACACACACCTTTTTTCTCATATCACAGAACAAATATCCGTTAAACGCTCCTCCACAGTTATTTCTACAAGTCGGGGCAGGTGCATATCTATAAATTTGTTTTGTAAATGATCTGCTGAATCCTTGAATATTCGTTTTTTGGGGTCTCAAATTATCCATAAGACTATTGTCTATTTGGCATGTGCTCTTGTATAGTGGTTGATGGATAGTCTGTTTCTGAATTTATTCCTAATTTGTTTTGAAGTACTATTCAATGAAATGAATGTTCTCATCTCTTGTCTCGGGCGAAGATTTTTTATCAAATCCAATTTTGAAATCATTGCCTGTTAAACTGAATTCAACTGATCTGTGTCCCCTTGTTCTAGGATTATCGAAGTGCGTTCTAAATTTTCTTGTAATTGTCGGAGCCATTAAAGCTCGAGTTTACTGCTCTCTTTAGTTCCGAATTTGATATGTCGAGTAAAGCTCCCAGTGCCTGTTCTATCTGTAATGCAGCTCCCAATTCGCCTCCTATCTGTGATGCACCTCTATGTCTCCCTCCTATCTTTGATGCACCTCCATGTCCTATCTGTGATGCACCTCTATGTCTCCCTCCTATCCGTGATGTACCTCTATGTCTCCCTCCTATCTGTGATGCACCTCCATTTCCTCCTCCTATTTGTGATACCCATCCTAGTCCGCCTCCAATCTGTGATGTAATTGCTTGCTGATCCAAAAGTTTGTTTAGATTCATGAAAAATCTTGGAATGGTGACCCTTTTTCCCTTTTCCTTTGACGGGTACCAATAATGAACTCTTCTAAATCCTCTAAGACCAATAAACTCATACCTCGATCTGGAAACACACGCCTTTTTTCTCATATCACAGAACAAATATCCGTTAAACGCTCCTCCACAGTTATTTCTACAAGTCGGGGCAGGTGCATATCTATAAATTTGTTTTGTAAATGATCTGCTGAATCCTTGAATATTCGTTTTTTGGGGTCTCAAATTATCCATAAGACTATAGTCTATTTGGCATGTGCTCTTGTATAGTGGTTGATGGATAGTCTGTTTCTGAATTAATTCCTAATTTGTTTTGACGTTCTCTGAATTTTTCCCAAACATAATCTATAAAGCAGTGGTGAAGCCAGAAAACAGGATCCATTAGACTAAATCTTATGCTTGCCATATGACCCCTATTTCCTCCAACCCACCTATGAACATTTTCATGGTGTGACTCTAAATTGGCATAATCACTATCTGCAGATGTTGGTCTTACACTTTCCCGATGGTTTTTTTCTAAACACTGCTTTAACCTCTCTTGGTTAATGGGTGAGCCTTTTATTCCTAGTTCACGTCTTAACAACGTACTCGGTTGTGTAGGAGTTGACCACTATGCAAATGGAACTGTATATACAACTCCTTTTGGGTTCCCCAAAAATATTTCAGTAAATAAGATAGAATCCTCTTGGTTGTCCATCAAATAATCTGCTCTTGAATCCCAGTATGGAAGAGTCACTCTGCTATTATATTCTTGAAGAGCCTCCTCGAATCTGTATTATAGAAATGTTGATATCAATGTGAGTCGTCATAATTAATCGATTTTAAGAAACAAATAAGTAGGTGATATATAAAGTCATTTGCATATATTGAATATGTACTGCAAAATTTAAAAAAATTGCGATGTTTTCCTTATTGCGAAAATTGCGACGAAATAGGTATCACCTGGTATGTAGCATTAAATGAAATAATTAATCTCGTATTTTTGCCCATTCTTCAAAAATCTCCATTATGAATACATCCAAATCAATATTATAAGTACAAAATGTATATGTTTTAACATATTGCCGGATACTGATGATTAACAAATACTTGCAAAGATTAAAACTCAGATCACAAGAACAGTTTTCTTTTTTCACTTTTCATGTAATGCAAGCACGATTTGTTATTTGTTCCCTCAATTAAGTGCATCGCCTGTTAATATTCGATTTTACGTTGCTCAAACGGAAGTATGTTGTACAGTGTTTTCTTTATTGTATTGTATGTGATTCTTCAACTGATTTTTTTATAACCTCTGGATGTCATCTTATCTATTTACAATGTGGCTTCAAATTTCATAGATCTCTGATATTTTTTAATTTCGTTTTGGGTTTGTATTTAAGTTAACGTGTAAATCTTTGCTACTACGAATGTGTTTAGCAAAGTTAAAGTCTTGTAGTGCTGTGTCTCTGTTTCCTTTACATCTTGTTCCAAAACAGATTTTTGTCTGAATATATTATGAAAAAGATACTACAATTATAATAACTTTTGCAATTTTTAAAGGCGTAAAAAGAAGACCAGACATAATATGTATTTACTTAGCCCAAAACAATTAGCATACATAACATTACTTACTTATAATTACAGTACGTGTGTGTTTCATAAGAATCTGTACTTTTGATTGGAAGACATCTGAGAGCCATTCCAAAATAAGATCATAATTCCGAATAAAATTACAACATTCATGACAGTACTATTTCCCGTGCCATTGTCACAATAATGGAAAGGAAAACAATCCACAAAAAATGATATATAAAATTTTATTTCCTGGTTGTGGCATGAATACAAGCGTGTTCAATGACATACAACATATTTTTTACAAATTGCAAGATTACGATTTCATCTTAATTTTTTTTCTTATATGGTTACATTTTCAGATCATAATATAAGGTATTAGTTTTATGCTCAGATCATCGAATGATCGTTTCTTTCTTAGGAATAAACTCATCATAAATAAAAGAGATTTCAAGACTTGAACCATAGCCACTTATATGATGTATAAACACACTAAATTTTATTCGTTCGTTCGCGACACATCAACAAAGTACACAAACAAAAACCAAAAAAGTATTTGTAAAGGCATTCAGATATCGAAAACAAATGCTACTGAATCTTTAAGTTATTACGTAAAATAGGGAAAGCGATAGGCAAATATCCCTAAAATGCACTCACGTTTTTTTTTCTTTTGGATGCGAAAAAATTTGTGGTATTCAACATTCTTCTGTCATTGCAAAGGTAAAAAAAAGTCAATAAAAGGGTCATTGTCGTATACACTAAAGCCAAATACTGCATGCTCTCAGAGATTATGACAAAATGTTTGTTAGTGTTACCATATGCACTGAGGATTGCACTATCAGTGTTATTTTGTAAACACTTATTAGCTCTGTAATTATATAAATTAGTTTATGAGAATATAATGTCATTCATTTATCCTTAATTTTTGTTTTTGCTACTCCTGGATTCACAACATGTATACAAAGGCAAATTTTGAGATGAATAACAACATCAAGGGCAGCGTCTTTTCTTTTCTTTTTTCTTTTTTTTTGAACTTTTACACCATTTCCTTTATTTTCCTTTATTTTGCTATATAGATATAAGAAGATGTCATTTAATATGTTTTACACTTTACGACAACAGAGATGATTTCAGCTTCCCATTTTTGACATTCCATTTCTATGTAGCAGCTTTACAGCAGCACCTGCATACGGACTATATATCTCCCAGTTGATACGATATTCCAGGGTTTGTATTTCCTATCATGACTTCCTTGATAGAGGGTTGCTGCTCATAAGGAAGCTATTTAACCAAGAGTGCCAAGTGGTGAAGTTGAAATCATCCCTTCGTAAATTTTACGGACGCCATCACGAATCGGTTTACTGATATGGAATGTCTGTTTCACAGATGACGAGAGATATGTTCAAATTGTCGTAACTATAGTCCCGTCCCCTTTCCCCCGATAAAGACTTATTGCCGGGTTAATACTTACATGAGCAACACGACGGGTGTAACATATGGTGCAAGATCTGCTTATCTTTATTGATCATTTGCGATCAACCCCAGTTTTTTTGGGGATTTGCGTTGCTCAGTCATTAGTTTTTTCTATGTTGTTTGTGGACTGTTTTTTGTTTGTTTGTCTTTTTCTTGTTTAGCCATGGTGTTGTCAAGTTATTTTCGACTTATGAATGTCCATTTGGTATCTTCCACCTCTCTTTTAAACTAGAAATTATAGAAGATGTGGCGTATATGATAAAGAAACAGCAATAAAACAACAAACATAACTAAGAGACAACAGGAGGGTAGCATAAAGTCTTCGACAATTGGCAGATCTATTTATAAAACAAATAATTAAAAATACTGAATTAGACTAGTTGTGTTCCAGATACTTTAACAGCAGGTCAAGCCGAAAAGTCAACACAATCAGTGTAAATAGATGTTGTCCTTGTCTTGAAAACCATGTTGCTTTCTAGCATGTACTAGTTAATTTCATGTCGGATGTCTGTGCTGTATTCTCTATTACTTATGAAAGTGCATTGTTTTTTGAAAGACAAAAGAATGTTCCATACGAAAAATGCATAGAGCATACAAATCTTGTAATCCATTGTTTTAAAATCTGCTAACTTATTCAAAAGAGCTAATATATGTGTTATATTGGAAAGTGAATACTTTGTTATTAATTCTAGGCGAATTGACCGTACTACTTTAATAATTAGATATAAGAAGATGTGGTATGAGTGACAGTGAGACAACTCTCCATCCAAGTCACAATTTTAAAAGTAAACCATTATAGGTCAAAGTACGGCCTTCAACAAGGAGCCTTGGCTCACACCGAACAGCAAGCTCTAAAGGGCCCCAAAAATGACTAGCGTAAAACCATTCAAACAGGAAAACCAACGGTCTAATCTATATAAAAAAACGAAACGAGAAACACTTATGAACAACATCAACAAACGACAACCACTGAACATCAGGTTCCTGACTTAGGACAGGTGCAAACAAATGCAGCGGGGTTAAACGTTTTAATAGGCACCAACCTACTCCCTTCCTGAAACAATAGTGTAACATCACATCATAGAAAGACACACTATAAAATATCAATTGAAATGGCTTAACTCAATCAAAAGACATATTAACAAAAACAAGTGAACGTACACTGAACGAATAAATTTGATCTATGACACAATGTAAATACAAAATTAATAAAACAAAGGGGT
Source organism: Mytilus coruscus (assembly GCA_017311375.1). Lineage (NCBI taxonomy): Eukaryota > Metazoa > Mollusca > Bivalvia > Mytilida > Mytilidae > Mytilus > Mytilus coruscus. Next base: position 4,716,612 of record CM029604.1, on the reverse strand, counting down.
TAGATGTAAAACAAAAGACAACCATAACCATGGACAAAATGCCGCCAGAAAAAAAAAAATAACGTACACAGGTAAATACAAATAATTTTGTTGTAAGGTATACATGGAGCACGGAAATAATTTTTACAAAAAAAAAATAATTTTGTTGTTCCTAGTACGAGAACAAAAGTAAAAATTTATCGTCATACTAAACACTTATCAAAGGTGGTATATATTAAAAATAGTGAGACTAGATATAACACTGAATAAGTAAACATTAAATAACAAAAATACATTACAAATTGTATCAACAGGTCAAATTAACACGAAGACGAGAAAAAAGGCAAATGCTTCAAATGGGGAAGAATATTTTTTTTTAAATCTTAGCATGCAAATTGAAGATGATGGTACATTACAGCAATGACCTCAGATGAACATAGATATTAAACATGCGATTCCGCAGTACAATATAAAAGACACTTTTTAACATGTTTATCCCAATTTCACGTGCATGAAGAAATAGTAAACTTGAAATAGCCGAAATGTATTGTAGTTCATAGTGTCGTTTGGTCTATTGTACATTTCGCATGTAAGAAATTACTAAACAAATGATTTCTAACGTAATTATTCTAGTAGTCTCTATCTGTACAATTACTATAACAATTAAAATCAAGTTTTTCAGAGAACAATTGCAGGCAAATCATAGGTTTCTTCATTCTGATTTGAAAAAAGTATATGGTTTAAATATCTTTTTGCCTTAAATACAGGCGATAATTTGCAGGACCGGTGAAGAAAATGTCACGTCCGGTATCATATGATAGCTATATTTACACTGATTCCAAAAATACATGGTTTTCATATACTTTAGCTTGAAAAAAGAGAGATATTTACTACTTCCGGTCTCAAATTGCAAAATGAAGGCGAGGTTTATTTATGACGATTATAAATATACGGTTTCTAGGTACTTTTCCTCGAAAGAACTGAAAACAATGCTACTAACGGTTTATTCAAGGTAACTCCCGGTTGACATTTTTCAAGGTAATACATCTTCCAATTGCAACTTAATGCAAAAGACCATGTGGTTTATCATGTACTAATATTAAGTTAAAACAAACGTCAAAATCGAGAACGTAAAATTCGCATTTGATCTTGACATCAAGGTCTTTTAGTAAGGATATCAAAGGAAAATACACAATGACTCTACTTTATGGTTAAAACGTTACATTACCATACAACTTTTATTTAACTCTGCAGTTGAAAAAAACTATTATTCAAAGACACCGTACCCTTTCCACCAAAATCTATGATTTACGACATGTTGCAACAACTGGTAGTCCTCTTACAATGTTTACACGCCTATTCTTATTCTGCTTAAGGTTCAAACTGTGTTATTTCTGGTTTTATATCTGGACGCCCAAAAGTCTAAAATCTACATTAAATAACAATACATTCATACACCTTTTTAAATTCGTTTGGAAGAAATGTTTGTTACAAAATGTAAAATGCCATCTTTGCTATCACATAATCCGAATACAATATGTTTTCACAAATCAACGGCGATATAATGTGACGAGGTCATCCCAACGCAGGGGATCTTCCGACAGTTCATTACGGTCTACTCCTACGCCACTGAAGATAGAGCGACACAAACCCTAACAAAAATCGTTGTTAAACGTTGGTGCTCTGGTAGTAAAATCAGTTACTATTTGTTTTGTACAAAATAAAATTTAGAATGGAACAACGGGGAGTGTAACAAAGAGACAACCCCCCCCCCCAAAGAACAGAAAAAAACCCAATGCCACCAATGAATCTATAACACAGCATGAAAACTCCGCACCCGGAGGCGGGATTCAGCTGGCCCCTAAACAATAAGGTATACTAGTTCAGAATGAATGGACGTCATACTAAATTTCGAATCATTTAAATGAACCAACAGTAAAACAAACATACAAGAGTAACAAAGCCAGAGGTTCCTGAATAGGGACAGGCGCACAAATGCGGCGGTGTTAAACATGTTTTGTGATATCTCAACCCTCCTCTATACATCAAGCCAATGTTGAATAAACAAACACACAGCAATACACACAGTAAAACTCAGTTTAAAAGAAGTCAGAGTCCGATGTTAGAAAAGGTAAAAGAAGAAACAAAGCAAAATGAAAATGATCAACACAAATTAACAAGGACTACTAGCAGTTACTGACGTGCCAGCTCCAGACCTCAATTATATACTGATTGAAGATTATGTCAGCGTCATGTTAAACTTATACTTACAACACGCAAAAACATCCATGCCAGCTTACAACGTTTGGACCATCATGTGCAGATTTTCCTGCGCCTCCCTGGTGCATAAGTGCAAACGAATCATACTTGTTGGGTGAAATTGACTTGAAAAATACGGCATTGAACAAATTGCATTCTGAGTTAAATATATAACAGACACATACATATGTAACTCAATTTTCCTAATGCATTTAAATAAAAATAAAAGCGGACTTAAAGCAGAGGCTTTATTCAGAAAAAGAAGTAGGTATTACTTAGGTGAAGATGACAGGTAAAAACAAGCAGGACGGGTACACCTATGGTAGTTTTTAAAATTAGTAAAGTTTGTAAAATATTTTTTTTTTTCATATAATTATTTTTTTATTTCTGGATATTCCTCATTACACATATAAAGACATATTTCATTACTCTTCTGATATTTTTTTAAAACAAGGACAATATTGATCGTAAAACTAGAAATACGGGATTTACCGTAATTAGACGGTAGCGGTCTTCAATTTAGAAATTTGTTGTGTACAATTTGGATAGTTTGTGTTCGATGGAAAGTAACTTCGTTAGTAGTTAAACAATATCATTTCTCAATAGTAGACAGGCGTATGTACAATTTGTTAAAGTTGGATTTGCCTTAATGTTTTTATACCGGTTTAACAGAAACTATCTAGTTTGGTATTTATCAAACAAATTGGTAAAATATAAATTACAGAAAAGTCTAACTTTCATATCGTTACCATGGTTACTAATAAACTTACCGTGTCACTTTTCAAGGATTTTACCGCGTCGATAAAATTTTCAAAATCATTTTCACTTAATGTCTATATTTCTTTCCTTACGCGCAGTCTGTACCGTGTTTGTCGTCTAAGTCGATTATGCAATTTTCTGCCAAGAGAATCTAGCCAGTCAAAGGTATCCTTCGCGAAACCTATTGAGCTAGTATTTTTGTACATATGTGCCAAAAAACTTTCTTAACAGTTCGTTGAACATCATATGGAGTGGTGTTCTATCAACTTTTCCCAAGTAGCATTCTTCTAACCTTGGTGGAAATACATCTTCCACAATAAGCGCTGACACCGGAATAAGAAACATCAAAAGGAAATAAGACGTCATTGTCTGTAAAACATTAACAACACCTCAAAAACGAAGATCAGTTTGGCAGTATTTGTTTTTAAAAATGTGATATAATAATTTAAATGTTACATGATAAGTTACTTTACTTATAGTATACAACCATTTATAACTAATATTTGATGAAGTACACTGACAGTAGGTTCTTTCAAGCCTAGGCTTGGAAACTTAAAAGGCAAATGCTCACATTAATCTTTGCTGATACAGTTTGTTAAATATTCTTCTTTACATCATAACTCACTGTGGTGCTCCCAAGAAAGACGGCTTATATAGGGCATACAATATATATTGACATTCCTTTCATCTACGTGTGTCTATCTAGTACAAAGCAGGGTACATATTCATGTCACATTAAGATATCCTCGAACTCAAATGCAGTGTAATACTTGTCGTGCTGTTTTGACAATGATTTGGAACAAGAACTTTCTATATACATGATATATTCAAAAAATGGAAAAATTAGATTAAGAAGACCCTACATATAATATAAAAATAATAAGATTGCCAATGAGACAACTATCTACCATCGTTCACATGAAGTAGATGTAAGTAATTAGAAGCATCCGTATGGCCTTCAACAATTAGAAAAACCCATACCATATAGTATTCTATAATGTAGGTTCCATAAATTGTGTTTTTGTTCACAAGATTTACAAATAGACGAGTGTTTATTTGTTAGTAATGAAATTATTGTTAAAGATATGGTAAAACACGAACGTAAATTACTATTTACCTTACATCTTTAAAACACAAACAAATGCATTCATACTTTACCTTACTTCCAGATGATAAAACTAATCCAGACAACGCTGACTTCAACCATTTATATACCAAAAGCTAAATGAATTGAAGGTGGTCCATGTCTATTTAATCGACTAAAAAAACAGCGAGTATATTTTTAGAAAACATATTTGTTTTGCAACCTAAATTGAATTCGTGCTGATACTTAACTTATATATAATCCAAGTTATACATGTACTACCGCAAGTAAAAGCAATGTTATTCGAGAGACGAAGACGAGAAAACAAATGAGTTAAACTAGTTTTGTGAGTACCATTTTCTCTTGTTATCTCCGTTAATTGTATGACTAGCTGTTTTGCTCTACAATCTGGTTATTTTTATCATGCACATTAGGCCAGAAATGTTTGACTAATAATTGAACTTCATTTTACAACTTAATATATCTTTGAAAAGGATATGGTTTTGGGGTTAAATCGTTTTACTGTGACTTCAAATTGACTTAATATAATTTTTAAACTTTTGTTTGCGTTCAAATTATTTTGCAGGTGACTGTTGCAAAGAGTTTAACAATTTTATTCAGGTGTCCAGTAGCGTAGCTTAACTATATATTTCTAGTAAGAACAATTGATTTGAGACTTTTAATCACAGCATAAGTGATGTAAAAGGACAGCGATGGAGCTTGAGGTGTGTGGTTCAGTGGTCCAAGAGAATTTTCAGCATTTACAGATGCAAAGTTGGTTTTGTTTTATAGATTCGATAGGTTGGTTATTATTTCATTCACGCATAGTGAGACATATTCAGCTGTATATATATAAATATACGAAATGCATAATGGATTTTTCAAGAATTTTAATACATGTATTTTGTATGGAAATTAATTGTACATTTACTGATACAGATATTAACTCAAAACGTGTTTGATTAAGAAGAAAAGTTAATTCCTGAGAAATTGATGAATAAAAGTCAATCTATCGCAATTAACGTTACTTCCGGTGCCATAAATCAATACTGTGTATGGCCACCTCTCGCTGATAAGACTGCTACGCATCTCATCGGCAATGATGCTATCAATGTTCTAATTTTGTTGCGTAGAATTACTCGCCATTCCTGTTGCAACATTTTTCGGAGTTGATCAAGGGTCTGAAGCGGGGTTTACGCTGACGCACACGTTTATCAGAGGCGTAGCATTTTCCAGCAGAAATAACTTGTGTCGTTCAATAACATGTATATGGTGAGGTTGGACAATTTCTTCTCTGCCTTTGAGCCGTTAAATTACCAGGAACATGTACCAATTCCATTTTACGGTCATTAGAGATAGCCGTCCATATAATGATGCTTCCTATCGAAGCTGTCCACTTCTTGGACACACGAGGAAGCAAAACTTTATTTCATGCGCCGGTAGACACGAATTTTTCCATCACATTTCTGAGGCATAAAACGGGACTCATCACTGAACCGGATTCTGCACCATTTGCGGAATGCCCAGCCCTCACCCTGTTGACTAATCGGACCCTATTCCATGTGTACCGGTTTCAAAACGGGTCCAAAATACGACCTCTTGGGTCTAATGCCATGTTGTCGTAGTCGATTGTGAACTGTTTCAGAGCTGATTCTTCTCATTCCTGGTATCACCACTGTAGTTACTGTTGCGGCAACAATTCGATTCCGTAGATGAAATACGCGGATGTAGCGATCTTGTACACAAGTCGTTAGGCGAGATCGTCAACTCCTATGGCGGTCCTTAGTCAATCTGCTGGTATCTGTTCCAAAGTCATGAAATTGTGCTCTGTTTAACATTTTCAGTTCTTGCTTCTTCCCTTTGGGACACTCCGGCCTTGAGACGACCGATGACGATATTTCGAGTACCAGAATCCAACCTTGGCATGGCAGCGTGTTAACGTTGTGATGAATTAAATCTTCAAACTTCGTTCCTATATGCGCAAAAGTGTAACAGTTGACCACAAAATTCTCGAGAAAAAAATTCGCGGCGAAAAAGGTCATATGCACTTTTCGCGTGTCGAAAATTATTTCCGATGGCAGAGAGCCAAATCAAAAGAACGGGCATTTAAAGTTTAAAACTTACCTTTAAATATTCGAAGATGCAATTGACGTTTCATTTACCTTCTAAAATATGTATTTTGAAAATTCCTCTGAGCTATGTGTTTTTTTTTAACAGTATATATCTCTATATTTGATTAGAACAAATTAATTTTAAAACAGTCTGCACAGTATGAATGTCGGGCATTTAACTGCAACCACATTTGAGAGCATGATAGACTGGACAGAAATGTTTTTCGAAACAGGCCACATATCTAAAACAGATATTTTACCATTGTTATTCTCAAACAGATAGCCTGGGCTCCTGGCCCAACCACCGTTCCGTCAGTGTCGCGCAGTGAGCTAGCATACCAGGCTATTCAAACAGCCTGATTTTAATTACTCTTGCATGCGTGGCCTATGTATATCAATTAGCCAAATAAAAAGGAGTGCTGTATTGCACAATATTGCAAGGTGCTGCTGAACAAATGCTGAAGTGGATTAACCTATAAACAAGGGACAATTTCTAAAAATTAGTTAGCTTATTATGTTTTTTATGTATAAAGTACGCCAAACAAGTACAATTATTGGGCATAATATGAAATGGAACATTGATTCATCAACGAAAAAACATATAATCGAAAGACGAAAACAACAAAAACAAAACAAAACAACCAAACAACAGTATAAATAACTAGACAGTAGCTGCCTCATACTAGACAATGGAAAAGAGGTATCACCAGTTTCCACTGCATTTATTCAACACACTATATCAGTATCTAAAAACTTTCAGCCAGTATATTGACATCCAGGCCACTTAAACAACCGGTTTTTAATTTTCCTTTTTATGATTGTTAAGTTATTGCAAGACATGTAATTTGAAAATACATGATTGTTGTAAGCTGACAAACCAATGGCAAAAAACAAACCAACGAAATAGGACCAAAGGACTGTCAACAGTCAACAAAACACAACAAAGAAAACGGAAGACTGAGCAATATGTGATTTCATGTGTCTCCGGAATGGTAAGCAGATCCTGCTCTAATATGGAACCCGTTTGTTTTCATGTAAAAGCTTAATGTTCGTTCACCGTTAATGCATATTCATACCATGTGACAATGTGTATGTACTCAAAACCAGTGCAGCTTTATCTTTGTTCCATCGACCTCAATAGCCTCAAGAAGACTTAAGTTAAGTATGTCGAAAGAAGATAATCCACCATTTTCACATAGGAAAATGCCTGTACCAAGCCATGAATACGACAGTTATCCATTCGTTTGATGTGTTTGAGCTTTGCTTTTTAATCAGGAATGAATTCAAATTAAGTTCAAGTTCAACACTGACTGTGATGGTTTGAGAAGTCACATAAAACAGTTGATATAGAAAGATTTATCAAAATAGAAATTGACACTTTGAACCGTCGTAATCAGATATTTAAGATTGAATATCTCTCTGGATGGGGTACGGTTCGTAAATATGTGGATAATCCTCTTGCTAGCCGCAAGCATAAGCTTACACAATCACTAAAACAGTTCGCAGATAAGCAGTTCAACGACGGATTGTGCTTCTGCAGT